>SNQJ01S0017148.1:98053-114028 GCA_010110895.2 Picea sitchensis
TAAAAAAAAAAAAAAAGGTCAGATCGGAAACCATTAAAAAAAAGAGAGTCAGAGGGCCGACTATGTTTGGGATCCGATGCAATAAGTGGCCCCTTTGCATCACATGCCAAACACTTATATATAGAAAAAAAAACCCATTATATCTACAATTCCTAAAACAAAAATCCCTAATTCTAAAGTGATAGAGGGAGTTAAACCTTAGGGTGAAATTTCACATTCATGTAAGCAAAAAAAAATAGGAATATAATTTGTAAATTTTTTTATTATCAAAATCAACAGTAAAATTTACAATTTTTACTATGTAGGGTTTTGAGTGAATCACCATACCCTACAAATCCCGATTTTCTGAATATTTTTTCTGTTCCAAATTATTCTTCTGCTCCACAGTGCTCCATGGTATGTCTCTTGTCCAAATCTGTCTCCTGTAAATTTTGGCAAAATAATGAAAATATTGAATATCTTCTTAATATTTAAAAAACTTTATGAAAAAGGTTTAGAGTGAATCACCATACCCTTTAAATTCTCATATTCTGAATAATACTATGGTTCCAAAGTATTCTGCTCCTCCACAATGTTCCTCCATATGTCTCTCTTGCAAGTCTCTCCCCTGATTTTTTTTGCAAAATAATGAAATAGTGAATAGTTTTTTAGTTTTTAAAGGAATTTATGAAATTTGATTCCTGCTCTTTTTTTGATTGTTTAAAAAAATCGTTCTTTTTAATTATTTTTTTGGCACGACAGTGCATTTATTTAAGACTCATCGGTGCATCCATATTCTATTCGATGCACCAGAGCATATGTATTAAACTACATACCGGTGCATCCATATTATATTACACATCAATAACATATAATTGTTTTTTATGAACAAAATCTTGAAACAAGGTGTGGTTAATTTTTAAACACACCGATGCTTATTATTAATATGCGCACCAGTGCATTTGTGGTTTATAAGAGCACCAACATGATTTTAAAGTTATTTGAACTTTTATTTACACATAAAATAGTATATTCATCTCAAATTATCTTTTAGGATGAATTTACATGACTTACAATACTTCAATATACATTTTACGTTTTATGTTGCCTTATTCTTAAAAAATGGTTTCAAAACTATATTCAAATTCAGATTGTGGTATGGTCCTCGAAATTTATTTTAGATATGTACATAATGTTGTTTTGCTAATTTTGCTAAAATGCAGGGAGAAAACCTTATAATATGATCAAATGGCCAATTCTTAAAATTCTATCCCATTCCATATTGTTCAAAGTCCACCACAGAGTTCTCCCTTTCCATCTCCAATAAGTTTAACTTATTTTATTTATGTTTTTATTATCTAATTGTTTTTTTTTATCCATGTCAATCTGAATAAAAATGTATCCAAATTTGCAGGATCCTGATTCAAAATCGAGTTCAGATGCATAAAATATTCTAGTACCGGTTCAAAAACATCGAAAGATCTTATCAGGAGCAACATACCGCAAGAAGTTGGTAGATGAAAATGGACATCCTCTTTACCCTGCCAATTGTAACATTCCATCTGCTAGCCACAATCCTGGGTCGATGATGATAATAATGGTTTGGTATAATGTAATTTGAACAAACAAATTATTGCATTGTGCTTACTAATATAATCGATGTACTAATGTTCAATATTTTTGAAATTAGGATTTTGATGATGAGTGACCTATCTACCATCTTCTGTTTCACCCCACAACAATGTCAACCCGAGAGAAGGTTGCAATGAGAGCACAACTTAGAGAGGAAGCGTACCAAGAATGGTTGAATCAACCACCTATTCAATTCCCACTACGTCTAAATTCACCAATTAGGAATGACTACAACAATAGTAGTTCTTCATAAGTTGGCAATGGAGACAATAAAAAAGAGGTTGGTATGGATGATTACTTATAGGATATGACTGCCATGGAGACAATGTTGTTAGATGCATTCTAGAATGATGAGCTAGGGGATGATGCTCATATCAGTGATACCATTTTCGAAAGCCTGAAATATGCTTCCACCACCCCTCTCTTTGGACCTAGTTCCCAGTCAAAGTTTACCCATCTTGGGACAACAATGTTATTGTACAACTTGAAAGAAAAGTTTGGCATGTCAAACATATGTTTCTCGACAATATTGGGGTAATTGACCAAAAAGTGCCTTATATTAATTTTGAGAAATCTTGTCACACAATCAACATTAGAAATGGTTTCTTTTATAAACGTTAAATGAGCTTGTACATTTATATTTCCCACTAATTGTAGGTTATTGAAAGATAAGGTTCTTCCTAGTGATAATGTTTTTCCTGATAGCTACGAAAAGGCAAAACAATTATTGAAAATGTTGGGTGTTGAGTATATATCGTATCATGCATGTTCGAATGATTTTATTCTATATAGAGGAGAATATGTAGAGAAAGAGATATGTCCAAAATGTGGGCATGAAAGGTACCATAAATCAAATAAAAATGGTAAATCACATGGTCCTCCTCATAAGATATTGAGGCACATGCCTATAATCCCAAGGATTCAAAGGCTCTTTCATTGCAAATAATTAGCTATGTTGTAGGGATGGAATGCCTCACACAAAAGTGAGTTGGGAGTTATGAAAATCCCAATAGATTCAATAGCCATGAAGCATATAGAGGATACATGGCCATACAAATTCAAGGATGAAGTATGAATTCTACGACTCAACATAGCAATGGATGGTGTGAACCCATTTTCCCTCCAAAACACCAACTATTCTGTTTGGCTTGTAGTAGTGATCAATAACAATATCCCCCCATGTTTGTCCATGAAGAATGAACATCTTATGTTGGATATTATAGTCCATTGTAGAAGACAAGTGAAGAATATGGATGTCTACCTACAACCATTGGTAGATGAATTGAAGGAATTATGGGAAGGGATACATGTATACAATGTATCAAGACCCATCACAACAGAGAAGAGTTTTACATTGTATGGCATATGTGCTTACACCACACATGATTATCTAGGATTAGGAGTTTTATCTGGTAATTAACATGTTTATTGATTTGTTTATATACATAACAATATTTATTTGCATATTTAATTCAATGTGATTGACGTTCTATTCTTAAACGCTAACGTGCTATGTATACAATAATTTTGTAGGTCTTGTAACTAAAGGCTATCATGGATGTAAAAGTTGTGGACCTTCTATGAAGGCTATGTGGTCCAACCACCTATGAAAACCAGTGTACGCTTGCTCGAGGGTATTCCTCCCAGAAGAACACCCTTATAGAAGAGCAACATCTACTTTCAATGGAAAAATAGAGAGAACCCAAAGGCCTGCAATAATGCCACCAACAAAATGGCTTAGAGCATATGAGATAGAGAAGGAGAAGGATATTACATAAATGATCTATTCAAATTGGGAGCCTATGTTTGATGATCCATAATTCTTCGACACCTATGTTGAAAGAAATCTATCTTTGATGAGATCCCATATTGGGAGCATCTTAATATTTCCCACTTACTAGATCCCATGCATTTATTTAAAAATGTTTCATCTTATTTGTGGAGGCACATATCATCGAAAGAAAGTTAAAAATTGGTTGTGAGAAGATATGTTATTTCTTCAAAAATTAAAAAGAAACATTGGCCAAGACAAGAAAGTAAAGGAGAGGCTGGTCCCTCTTCGTCTTTCAAAGAAGGTGATGTCCCATGGATTTTGAAGAAATAAGATCTTTATTTGGAAAATGAAGTTACATTGGGTGTGAAGGTTCCTTATTTATATGGGTCTTCCCTACAACATTTCTTCACTGTGCATCAAGATCATTTGTCAGGGTTGAAATCACATGACCATTTGAACCTTCTAAAGGTACGATGTATGTCAAAAATATGATTTTATTATTTGTAATTTTTATTTTTATGTCATGGGATAAAAAAAAATTAATTTTGTATGTGTTTACTTTGTAGTGTCATTATCCTCTACTTGTGCATGGGTGTGTGAACCATGACTTCCCCCAGGACCTAAGACATGCCATATTTAAATTATCTGCATTTGTACGTTGGATCACATCAAAGGATATTCATATGGATAACATTCCACGGTGGCATCAAGAGATAGCTGAGATTGTTTGTATGCTTGAGAAGGAACTACCGCCAAGTTTCATGGACTTGCAGGTTCATCTTCTAATTCACCTAGTAGATGAGGTTGAATTAATCGAGGTGGTTTCCTGTCATTGGATGTTCTTCTTAGAGAGGTACATGAATAAATTGAAAGGATTTGTTCGTCAAAGGGAAAAACCCGAGGGGTCTATGGCAGAGGGGTATATATCACATGAGTCTTTCTATTATTCCAATAAGTACATCAAGGAGATTGACAACACACCAGGTGCAGTGATTTGGGATGACGAAAGGGATGAATACAAAAGAAAAGGGGAGTTTCTCCAAACAAATGGAAAAAGGCGCTTGATAAGGAGTGACTTATCGTTTGTCAAATTTATACACAATAACTATTCACACTGAACTTCATAATGTATATTTTCATGATCTCATATGTACTATATGTTGGTTTGATTTCATGATTAGAAAATAATTTTTTTTCTATTCAAAACATCAACAAAGTTGAAAAAACATCAAAAAAGTTGAAAAAATAGCAAGAACCTTGTTCAAAACAATGAAAAAGATTCTCCAAATAACAAAAAAGATGCTCCAAAATTTTTCTTAGGGGCTCCACATATGTGAAAATATGAAATGAACGATTGAATTGTGTAAAAATGGTTCGTCCAAAAGCGTATTTATATGATTTCACGCCAACCGAAACCAAATGACGTGTCCCTTCATTTTTTTTTTTCCGGCCGACGAAATTCTCTCACCCACCTTTCGGTTGAAAGCTTAGCAATCCATTTATTTTTAACGGATTCAGTTAAAAAAATGGTTTCAGTCGAACAAAATACTTTTCGTCTGAAAGCATATTTCGGCCGAAAACCTGCGAATGAGACTGTTTGGAGGAAACTACGAATTTTCTCTAGCTTACTTGAACTTTGGAGGTAGTGGACTCCTGCAAATACTCAGAATTTGGTTTCGTAATTGATACCAACATTTTTAAAAATTGAATCTACTTTCATTGCATATAATTTGTGTTCATTTTCATTGTTTTTATCTAATTTTATTTAATTTTATAAAAAAATCACTGCATAATATTTTCAGGTGACATTATGATTCAGTGAAATGAAAAATCCATATCTCTAAAAATACACAATGGAGAATTATGGGAAATTTATACTCAAAATCCTTAAACTGTTCTGTTCAAAAGGGTATTTTTAGATTTTAATTTTAAGTAAAAATTAAAATTAAGATAGATACATGGGGGGGGAGGACATGTGTTTAAAATCTGCAACTTTTTCCGATTGGTCAACTTCAAAAAATTCTAGAAATTATAATTTTGATCCTTTAGATTCAAAACTATAGTCATAAAAAAATAGAGTCTCTATAGATTGTTGCAGTATATTTTGTTTTTCAAAAACAAAAATTTAATAATGGATACATTGTTGGGGGAAAACATAAATCATTATCATTTCCTTCATTTTTAAGGAACTTAATGTCAAACAATTTCCAAATTGACATATCAAATCTCAATAAATAGTTTTTGAAAAATAATCAGTAGAAATCTAACAAAATTCTTCACAAGTTTTGTTTTTACTGTAAAGTGAAATTCTAAATAAAAAGAAATATATATATTTTTACTAGAAGTTGAAGAACTTGTGAAAATATATTTGTTTTTCTCATAAAACAAGCAAAATGGACACCCATCTTCATGATTTTACCAAAAATCAGTGAATTCAAAAATTAATGCTATCAATAAATTCATTCTTTACAATCCAGAGGCAACAAAACCGTGGGTTGCATTGTACGAACATAAGAGGATCAAATGGGAAAGTGACATGATATCATTCAGACGATTGAATGGTAGAAGCATGCCTTATCCTGATCATTTAAAATAAATATTCCAATGATATTTCCCAATAGTTGGGTTGCTGACCAAGTCAGAGATAAATATGGTGCATCCGATTGTTACCCGTGTGAAGAAGAGGATGCACTAAACATAGGGTTTGGTTGCAACAACTCGGTAATAGTATCATTTTGTACATTTTTAGCTTCGTAATGCACATTTGAATTGCAATTACATCTATATTATTTTATATTTTAATGGTCGGGTTATTAGACACATATTGACACTGTGCTTTGTTCACTTTTTTATAGGTGCATTTTTTCCCATCTATGTGGGAATATGGACATCATTTTCTCACAGAGGATGCCAATGATGGACACATGACACAACACTGTGGAGTGGACGGTGAGTTCGACCAATCTATTCGTGCTAGCCACTACGATCAAAATATAATATATGGGAAGTTAGGTTACGTCAGAAAGATACACGAGATCATTTGAGTGGACTTCTCTTCTTTCCAATGTGTTATTTTTAGGTGTAAGTGGTGGGACACCTTTGATCAGAATAATTTAAAGCAAGATCGTGATAGTGGGATGATATGTATCAACTCTAAAAAGATGTGGGATGAAGCTAAGGAGACTCATGTTTTCCCAAAACATTGCAACCAAGTGTTTTTTTACCCAGATGTGTTGGATAGGGATTGGTGGTTTGTATTAAGACACGACCCTAGATCAAAACATATTTTTGAGAACAATAAAGTTATCATGATAAGTGAGGAAGATAATCAAGGCGATGACAATGGAGAGTGATATATTATACATGTTTTATTCATTAATTACTTACTTTTATGTTTTCAAATCTATAGTGGATTTAATAATTTGATTATTAAATTTATAATGTTTCTAGTATTTAATATTTCATCTGAAATATTATTAATTTTTTGATTGGATGATATAATTAAATGTTATGTGTAAATGATATAAATAATTTTCCATTGTAAATCTAGATGATATTTGAACTTTTACTTTAAAAAACAATATATTATTGTATTGTAAATATCAAATATTTTATATCATAATTTTAAAATGTATTTTTATTACCCACCATTTCATATCATTACCATATCGTATTATATTGTATTAGTTTTTAATTTTAATTTCATACATCTAATTAGGGGAATATTTAGATCTAAAATGAGCCTCCTAAGTGAGTTTTTCAAAAAAACATCATTGTCCTTAAATAACTAATGCATGTGTCATTTACATAAAAATCATTGTCCTTAAATAACTAATGCACGTGTCCCTCTCTAAATCCATATAATAATATATACTTAAGATATTACATAAAAATCAAATACATAATATATTATGTAATATAATAAATATAATATATTATATTATGTTATGTACTAATTATAATATAATAAATATAATAGATTATGTTATATATGAGTTTTATATTATAAATAATTTCTTTTTAACAAGAACTAGGAAATACATATTAAAAAGTGTGGATAAATCCACTGTAGAACAAAAAAAGGGCCATGAGAGACCTTCGAGAAGTAAAATATTTGAAGTTTGGAAATGCTAATTTTTTTTTTGTGATCATAGAGTTTCCACCTTCCCTAGCTATACTGCATCTATTGTATTTCAAATAATACAATCTATAGAAAACTCTGTTTATATATAACGAAAAACAAAACATAACATCTAAATTTTACAAAAACTTAGCTACCCGGTTCTATTTTGATCTTTGATTGTCCCCGTTGCTCCCAAATTGAGTCTGGACAGGGCTCGTTGAGGTCTGAGATTTGGTTGACTGTGATTGAAGTTACATTCTTGGAGGCTCCATGGGTGCTTGCTGGTGTGCATGGCTGCAGATGATTTCATTCCATCTGATCCAATCGACTCTGCATTATCTCCAGACTGCTACGCTGCTCTTCAATTTGACCCCTTTGAGCATAAATTTCATCTTCCAACCTTTCAATAAGATGTCTGTGTTGAGAGATGGTTTCAATTTCAAAAGTTAGGGTGGAGTTGAGCGCTCCCATATGAATTTGTGTCATTTGGTAGCCCACACATTCCACCTCAAGGTCCGGCTGAACAAAATCAACTAGAAATCCCTTGACACCCTGCAAGTGCATGAACTCTGGTGCGCTTTGATTCCTCTAGATATTTTCCATGCTGTTAGGGGGGACATGATGCTGAAGAGAGTTGGGTTTCCTGTGAATTGAGAAATTGTTGGGTGGAGAAAAATTCAACAAAGGTCGCGGGGCAAAGGCCTGGGCGAAGTAGTGAATAGGTGGAGAATGAGGCAGTGGGAGAGACGAGGAATAACGAGGAGCCCGAAGTCTTTGGGTAGGAATTCACTAAGAAAAAATTGACACTGGACAACCTATGCAATTCAGAGGGAGCGCATGGTGAGAATGGATTACCAAAGACAAAAATATAGTTTTCCCCAGCAAGGACGAACACTGACCGAGATTTCCCCATGTGATGATCAATGCGAAATTCGTGTCAAACAGATAAGTCACAAACTCTACCTGGTGCGATGTACTTGTATCCTTCATATTTGTGAGCTTAAGTCTGGGCCTAACATCATCCTGGCTAATCGTTTGCGCATCTGAGCTGCTGCATGGATGATCCATCTGCATCAAAGCCTTCATCCTTTGATTTCCCACGAGCTCAACTGAACAGATTAACTGACCACCCGAAACCATAATGAGGTCTACGTATAAGCTCTTAACCCCAACTGTCCTTGTCCGATGAGTCATCGAATTTACACTTTCCACCCATTTGCTCCACATTTCCCCTCTTGCGTTGGCCACCTATCTGCTCCACCTGTCCCCTCTTGCATTGGATCTCCAAGTGGCTCCTCCTCTAGCCTTTGCATGCTGGCTCCTGGTTATGTGTTGCATTAGACTAGGGGGGCTAAGACTTCAACACCCTCCACTCATAAGGTTCCAGGAGGTCTCCCTATGGCCTCGTTCACCAATTTGTGTGCTGCCATGTTATTTTCCCTCAGAACGTGAAATAATTTTGGCTTGAGGGACCTTGAGTCTACACGTATTCGATCAATAATTATTTTTAGGATCAAATTTTTTTGTTCAGTTCCCTGGATAATCATTCTTATGATTTTTTGGAGTCTCCTATAACATCAAATCGGAGTTAACTATTCTTATGATTGTATTGGATTCTCCTTTAACATTCAGATTGGAAATTTGTCGAGTCTTTGCTAGTTGGAGTCTTTTGAGTAATGCATAAGCCTTTGCTTTATTATTGGTGTCTTTCTCGATATTACAATAGTAATTTAATATTCCCTTTGACCTGTGTTCATAGAGAACTTCAGACCTTCCCTCCCCCTGGCATTATAAAATAACATAATATAATATATAATAAATAAATAAATATAATATAAATAATAAAATAAATATAATATATTAGATTATATATTAATTATAACATTATATATATATATATATATATATATATATATATATATATATATATATATATATATATATATTTAAATTGGCCACTTGCCTTGCATCATGGGACATTGGCCTATACCCCAAGCATGGGGCAATGAAAACTAGCTTAGAATCGAACTTGAGACCTCCTTTTTAGACATTTCCTTCCATGTACACAACACTTGCCAACTGGGTCTACACCTCTGGGAAATAAAATATATTATATTAAGTTATATATTAATTTAATGTCATATAATATATAATAATAAAAAATATATAATTAAAAATTGAATTAAATGTGTAGATCATAAATTGAATTAAACATGTAGATCCCTTATCCCCTATCTTTATCCCCTCTTTTTATTTGTGGGTAAGAGATTTTATGGCTCCTAATAACTAATTGGATATAAATTTTACGACTCCTAATAGCTAATTGGGTATAAATTTTATGGCTCCTAATAGCTAATTCAATTCTTAATATCAATTACAACAACAATTAACAACATGTAACATATAATATCAAAAAATGACATAAAACTTAAATACATGTAATTAACCCACTTAAGAAAATTATTTAAAGAAAATAATTCATACAAATTAAAATATTTAATATTCTAAATATTTTTATGTTTTTGTACATGTTTCTTGGTTAAGTTTGATATTCATGCATCCTTATAGTATAGTAAAAAAATGTTGAATTAGAGATTTTGAGACTTGTATTAATTATGAGAATATAAGAAAATATAACCAAATTACAATTAAGAGGAAGTTGAAATATCACAAAGATTTTATAAATGCTAATTGAGCTTATCATAACTATTTTTAATTCTTCATTATGAACTTATGAACAAAAGCAATATTCTCGAAATGACGACCAATTCTCACATCGTACTTTCAGGTAAACTAGTTTGTAAAATTGTGATACAAAGTAAGGTTGACGATTAATATAATTTACTTTTAACTTGCCCAAACTTTAATTAATAACATAAGACATATCTTTACCCATTTTTATAAATTATTTACTTTTCAAGACCTCTTAACTACAAAAACATGATAAACTTGATATTTTCATTTTCATCATGTTCAAACATAAAAATGACAACATAATAACTTAAGAAGTGTTGTAATCTAACCTATTTAAATCTATCCTTTGTACTATATACAATTAATACATCAAAACATTTCTAAAAGGTAGGTATAAGCAACTTTGCTCTAATTTCACTTGTTTTAGACATGAGTACTGTAACATCGTGCTCTTGCACGCACCTGATGCGACTTATTCTTTGAGGACACATGCGTGCAAGTGATCTGATTCAGTATATGATTGACTGTTTCACTTATGGATTATGATGATTTTGTGGATATGAGGATATGTTATTTGATTATATATGTGTCAAGAGGTTCTATTGATTGGTTTCATCTGAGTGTGTAGGACTCTTGACATATTGAAGATGTTGATGGCATCAATGGACCTCCTTGGACTCTAGATCGATTCAGGGAGCGGACTGTTTATGGTTTGATTATTTATGTTATTGCATATGTGACATATGAATGGTATATTATGATGTTGTTTATGGATCGCTGAAATGTTTCGTTGATGGATGCATGCTGACGATAGCTTGCTAATCAGACTCACATTTGGACTAAAGGGGTCACACACGACAACTAGAGATATGGAGGGAGAGGTGTGGCAGCAACCCTACCACAACCTACTAGCACTACCGCCGCGGCTCGAACTATAGCTTAACGATTACCTAGTTTGAGAGATCCACGATGCGGTGAGTGTAGACTGAGATAGTCTCTTATGAAGATTCTAAGGGGCACATAATAAGGTAGGGTCCTTATTCCTTAGAGGCCCTTAGTCTCCCACAAGGTCGCCTAACGAAGTTTTGACTCCAAGGGTTAGACGTCTACCAAAATCAGTGAAAAGGTGAGTGGCACCCTTGGAGCACGTAGTGCATATTTAAGGGAACGCCACATAAATGAAACATGAATAAAGACGAGTGGCACCCTTGGATCACGTAGTACATCTTGAAGGGCATGTCAAGATGTTTAAACACAGGTCATTCAATGAACCTAGGTGCCTAGAAAACAATATCTTACCTTGACTTAGTCAACCTTAAAATAATTATGTATGAGTAAAGTTTATAATTATAACCTTCCCTTAAAAATTTGCTAGGCCTAGTTGAATTTAAAGACTAGGTCTAAGTAGGACATGAGGACTAAAAATTAATTAAGCAATTAATAAAGGGGGGATGAAGAAAAATCGGGGGTAAAAATTAAATTTAGAATTAAAAGGAGGATTAAATTATTTAAAAAGATTAATTGTTATTTATGTGAAAAACTTGCTAAATTCGAACATAGACAAAAAGTGGAAATTAATTGCAAAAGGAATGTGGAACATAGAATGAATCTAGTATAGAGAAATTTCCTAAAATGAAATCAACTAAGATTTAAGAAAGGCGTCAGTCATTAAGGTAATGTGAGGGAATAAAGGGACATCGAGGCACGTTTTTAGGAACACTTTTAGGTGGGTGAGGGAAATTGGAAATTTAATTTAATTAATTAAATGAATTTCTGGTGCAACTAAGGGATTGGGTGATAAGTGTACGAGGGAGAATATTTCCTAATAAATTTTTAATAAAACTAATTTAATGTGCAAATGGAAAGGCCATTAAGAGGAACTCTATAAAAGAAATGGTAGAGGAGGTAAATGGATCAAAACTGACATGCGTAAGGTTATGCTACCCGATTTTTCTTGTGGGAGTTGGGATACCCAACTCAAATAGAGAGTGGTAGCTTGACCTTACGAGGTGAGCTGGGAGATAGTTTTCTTTGGTTTGTGTTTGTGGCCGCTTTGCTACTTAGGGGGGCTCAGGGGGAAGAAGAGTACTCCTAGCATTGGTTGGGAGGTACCGGTGAGGTCTCAATGATTAGCAAGAGGGAGGTAGGAGGGAGCGCAAGCATGAAATAACAACTTCAAATTCTTCGCCTCCGGTTACGGTTGTCCTAAACTAAGTTGTGCTCATTCAGTTTCAATTTAATTGTAGTTTAATTTAATTGCATACACATTTCTGGGAACTCTATTCAATGATGAATATTTTTACTTTGATTGATTAGGCCTCTTTATTCTAGATGGTTCTCCATGAGAAATTCCCAGCCTTATGCTTAATCCTGACTCTTGATTCGTGTTCTACCCGGCAAAAACCCAAGCTATGAAACTAATTGGATTGTCTGCATTGCCTTCCTTCTTTTACATAGTGAGTTTCCCTTACTACTCGCCATTCCACTTCTTTGGCCCGACGGTTACATGTTATTACAAGGAATTATATACTTTTTCTTGGTGAATCCTCACCCCTTTCACCGCAATTCCTGCTTTGTACAACAAATTTCTTCAAGTTATCTCTGCGTTTTTATTTTGCATAGTTCACCCAACGTCCTTTCCCAGGGAGTAATCTTGGTTTTTGCAAGTAGGTTCTTTTCTTTTTCTTGTGATAAGTTAGCTTGGTGTTGGTATTTTTTCCCAGAGTCTTCCAAGCTTGTACATCGATCCCTTCTCTGAATGCTCCACGATTTCTTATGTCTTTACACAACATTTCCTTCTTAAAGTTGCCCAACAAAATTTGTTCTTCTTCTCTGCATTGTTGGAGTCTTTTTCTCAGCCCTTTTCTTCTGCTTACCTTACGATTTACTTGGATATTTTACCTGTGTAGAGAAGACGCCCAACGTTCGATTCTTACTCTGAAAATTCGTGGAGCTGCGTTGCTTAATTTCTCAGCCATTTTCTCTCTTACAATGAACTCCATCTCCTTTTGGCTCGACGTTGATGTGTTACACAACTTGTCATTTCCAATTTCATGCAGTGGTGGGGGGGAGGGCTCCATAGCACTATGTTTTGCACCAAATACCCAATGTTGTACTCTCTTTACCCATGTGTTTTAGTGCCTTGCCTCTGTGACTTGCTCCCTATTTCTCCCAGCATGAATACCCATGCGTTTAGCATCTTGCCTCTGCGAGTTTTCTCCCTATTTCGCCTAGCATGAATACCCATGCGTTTAGCATCTTGCCTATGTGATTTTTGTCCCTAATTCTCCTAGTAAGAATACCCATGCGTCTAACATCTTGCCTCTATGAATTGTTGGTTCTCTCTCATATTTTTCATAACAACAATTGATTATGGAAGCCACTCCTACCACCCAATTCTGTCCCTTGCACTGAAGAGATTTTATGGCTTCTGACACTTCCATTCACGTCCTTCGAGGCTACTGGATTTCCTTTTGCATTTATGCTGAAGAATTTTTAATGCCAAGGAAGTATTTTAGTAAGTCTCCTCTCTATTTGTTATATCCTACATTCATGCCTTTTAGTTTAGAGGTATTTGGATGGAAAACAAATTTTATAGATTTCCTTTAAATCATTGTTGGGTGTAAATCATTTATTGCCTTCACTAAGAAATTTAACCAGTAGTTGAATGTTATCTCTTGATAAATTAAGTATAACGTGAGGGGATTGGCTCAACATTTGTACACGTCTAGTTCGGTGGCTAATCCCTTGTTAGTTATCTTATATGCTCTTGTTACTAGGGTGTTATGTGTTTCAATAATTCCTTGTTGCCCGCCCCCTTTTGATTGATTAAGGTTTTAGAGAGGCACATTAACACCCTCTCCTCTACTTGACGATGGGTTGATTCATTGATTGGTTTAGAGATGAAATGATTGCTGCCTTGGGATAATGTTGTAAGTCATAAAAGGATGGGTTAAGCAATAGTGAATCCCGCATTTTTTACTCGAATTGATGCTCATGGGGCCTTGCTTGTGGTTGGTATCGTGGTTCTATTTTCCTTGTCTCATTGTTCCTTCCTCTTTTAATCCTTGTCGTGTGTCATAGGTGGTAATTGCATCTTTTATTGATGTATAATAGGTGGTGATATTAGATTTTCCTTGGCGCCATGAAATATAATCCATGATTATTCTTGCACCTTGGAGTTAGCGTGAGGAATGATTGTTTTAGTAAATTATTTACCGTTGCGCCTTAAATAAAGAGGAGGCTTGACCATTTAGTAGTTAGATCCTCTTGCACCTTGAAATATGATTGATGTGTGATCAATTAAGAAGGTTGTTTACTGCACACCTTCAGAAGTAAGTGGATAATTACCTTGTGCCTTTTAAATTAAAGTTGATTTCTCTTGCGCCATTAAATTAATGTAGAAAATTAATTGATTAAGATTTTATAACCTCTTGCGCCATCTAAAATACGTTGTTCACTCTCGCGCTTATAGATTAATGAATGAAATATGTTTGACTAGGAATTATAGCTCTTGTGCTAGTTAAGATTTAGATGAGTACCTTTGTGCCATGGATTATGCTGTGATAAAGTAATAAGATTATTGGCGTGCTTGAATATTGATGATGTATGTTTATATATGTGATTGGATTTCCTTTGCGTGATGAAAATAAGGTTGACATTTACTCGACTGCTATGGGATATGCGGATGCATGTTTATTTTAGAATTTGTTTACTCTTGCGCGATAAAATAAAGTTGATTACCTTGCACCTTATATTATGTCTTTGTATGATGGTTTAGTCATTAAATTCTCTTGCGCATTGTAAATTTATATGATTTATGATTGGTTAAAGAAACACTCTTGCACCTTTAGAATTCGATATATATTTAGGTTACAATTGGTTTCTCTTGCGTCATTAATTGTGGATGAGTACGTGACTAAGTGTTTGGGATATGCACCACAAAATAACTGATAATTGCTTGTGCCTTGGATTTATTATGGTCTACTATGTGTTATGTGAAGGATTACTATTGTGTCTTGATTAATTGATGTTAGGTTGATGGATTGATGTGGTCAATGAGCGTAGAATCTGTGGTTTATATTAGTTGGTTTGGACATGATTGTTGGGTGGGATGTAGACACCTCCTTGTTCCTCAGAACAATCACTAGCCTTGAGACCTTAAATGGTTAAAACCTATTGGAACCTGGGCTTGTGCATTGCTTCTCTGTCATGGAGGTCCTAACCTTGTAGGGTAGGTTGGGGCAGATAGTATCTTATGTGTTTTGTGATTGTCCTTATGATCCTTAAGTAGCATTATGTTATCTCATGTTGTCTTTATGTTATCTGATGATTGTCCTTATGAGATGAGTTGAGAGTTTATGATTCATATTGTTTATGTATCATTATTAAATGTCGAATACAATGATGTTGAGGGGCTATTAATTAATGTGTTAATACGCCGGTATGCGTGTCGTGGTTCATGATGATGATGTGTTTGCATTTTGTCATAATTGATGGTTAATGCATTGAAATTGTTTCGTTATTATATGTGAAAGCTGTGTCGATGATGTTGTTAATTATTATGATGTTTTATTTACCTAACGCAACATTAAAATATTTTTTTTTTACCTGTTGTACGTCGCTTTTGTTGTCATAACAGCGGGGGCTGTTACATATGGCATCAGAGCAGGTTCAAACCTGCGACTGTGGATAACCACGTCTTCAACTGAATTAAGTCATTGATTAATACTCACCGCTAATTGAATTATTAACCTGTCCTTACAGTAATCAC
>SNQJ01S0017148.1:123162-144633 GCA_010110895.2 Picea sitchensis
CAATCACATCATAATCATATATAAAAGGTCTAACATCAAAAAGGGTCCAGATCACTTGCGAGCAAGTGTCCTCAAATAATAAGTGTTCTCAGTTGATACCAAAAATCGAGGGATTTACTGCGGACCATGACAGATTAATGAGATATAACAATCAGATTTACGTACCTCCCAACGACGAATTGAGAAGTCTAATATCAAACAAAGCTCATAGGACAATGTACATGGCTCATCTAGGAGTCACGAAGATGAGGGAAGACCTTAAACACTTATTCTTCTAGAATATGAGGCACGACTTGATTGTTGTGATAGTTGACACTCTGACAAGGAGTTCACATTTTGTCCTTGTACAACATTTAGTACACCACTAAGATTTAGTACAACATGTCCCTGAGATAGACAGGCTGACCAAGGGAATGAACCAAATTTGGAAGGTTGTGTTGTGTATGTGTGTGTTGGACCAATCGAAACATTGGGAATAGTTCTTTCCACTAGTTGAGTTTACTTGCAACAAAAACCATCAAGGTACCTTCAAGATGACATCGTTGAGTTTCTCTACAGGCGACCATGTCAGACTCCTTTGAGCTGGGATAGACTCGAGGATGGGGTCCCGGTAGGAACATAAGTGATCCAAGAAATGGAAGAACCAATAAAAACGATGAAAAAAAGGGTTGGAAGAAGTGCAAGATCGACATAAGGGTTTTTACGATGTGCATCACATGACCATAATTATGAAGGGCCTAATGGATAATCGTGCCTTATTCTTGGAGGTGTTACGCGATGTTTATATTGTATCTGTGTGTGAATTTAGGTCAGTGATCCTACGCATGTGATTGACTTGAGTTCTTGGTGGATGTTGCATGAGGGTGCGCTCACGATAGAGACAATCCACTTTCTGGAACATCACATTCGAAAGCTACGATGTTGAACTGTCGATCAGGTCAAGGTGCAATGAGACAATTATAGTCCACACTCGGCTACCTGGGAGGACACATACGATCTGTGTCAACAATTTCCATCTTTGTTCGATAACTAGACCTTTAGATATTGTTAGATACTTTATTTATGCACTTGTATACTGTGAAACTTTGGGACAAAGTTTAAAACAAGAGGGGGTGTATGTAACATCCTGCTCTTGCACGCACCTGATGTGACTTATTATTTGAAGGGAAGAACGAGGTCTGAAGTTACCTCGCAGATGCTAAGTTCAGAAAGGAAAATATGGCAAGTCATTTGGCTAGAAGTCCTTGAGAAGTCTGAACGAAAGGTTGAAATTCTCAGAGGGAGAATCACCGAAGTTCCTTGGGCCATTAGATCTTGCAGACCGGTGGGAAGGTTAAGGTCAAGAATCCTTAAGAACTCATATGATCAGGAGGAGTAGTGGCCGTTGGATCTGGATCAACGAGAGTCGTTTATCTTGTGCTCGAGTTTCATCATTTCAGAGTTCGAGGCATGGAGGAAGTTGTGACTCGGAGTCGAGAGTTGTGAACTCTAGATTCGTGAAGTCCCGATAGAGCCCAGACTGTCAGATCGCGGGGAGTCCAGAACCATTGATTTGTGGAGAGGAGTTATCCTGATTTCAACTATCGAGTGAAGGGGGTTGTTTCATTTCAAAACACCGATACACGAAATCCCAAGGTGTCAAAATATTTAACCCCAGGTTTTAGCCAAAGGTCACATCAAGTGAAGTTAAGGGAGGAACTAATGACCCATTAGCCCTTTTTGAGATTTTGGGGATTGAACGAGTCAAAGGGATTCACATCAGGGATCGTGAAGTCATGAAACCCGAAATACCTTTTCAGGTGAAGATTGTGGTCACGTTAGCTAGTCACGTGGGTAAGAGTTGGCGCTTAGTGCTTATTCGCACAGACGTAACTCCCAAAAAGGACCTGTGGAAACACTTGTGTGTTGGAGATTCCTGTGGGGAATCAAAGGGTCAGTCAGAATCAAGGAGAATATTTAGAACAATCCTTAGACTGAGAGGTCAAGAAGAACCTGCTGAGGTAGGGGTGCTGTGTCAAAGGTTCTCTTAGGTGGTCTTCAGCTAAAAGGGATCTCTCTTCTATGATGGGAGACACTCCTACCTCAGCTAAACATGGTCGTCGAAGTTGTGTTACGGGAACGGTTTGAGGAACATTTCCAAGTGAAGTATTTGTTAGAGGAATTCAATGAGCACCAACTCGAAGAGTTCAACGCCTTATGACAGGGAGGTCATATGGTGCCTGAGTATGAGGCATGTTTTATGGATCTACTTCGGTATGCCTTGCATCTGAACATGAAGAAGCTGAAGATCAACAAGTTCATGTTCAAAATTAACTCCAGTTTTCACGTGAAGGTGAGGATCTAAATGCCTCAGATGTTGAACGATGCATTCCAGTAGGCCTCATAGTTGAGAAGGAATTGACCACGGGAGTCAGGGTAAGACTCGTACAAGACCGTCTGGACTGACAACATCTGGTGCACAACAAAATCATACACCAACTAGATAAGACATATTGGTATTAAGATACGTATATAGGACCCTTTTTCAAGACACCACGTTGATAGGTTCCTCAGCAGAGGGCTCCCTACAGGGGACCACCACATCTATGACAGTGCTGCCAACAACCGTAGTTAGGTTTGTCAACAAAACAGACTAAGATCTTAAGCTGGTGGGCCGACGACCTCTATTTTGGGGCCAAGAGACTAGACCAGAGGTGGGTGATGATCATTTAGAGATCCATCATACCAACAAGACTGTCCGGTTGAAAGGGCGAGAGCAGCCGGGTCAATAGGACACACTACTGTGGTGGAGATGGGCAAGGTCCATAGGATTCATGATCACGGTGAATAACCGCCAGGCTGTGTGCCAGACCACTATGCTCGAGGCGTTAGGTACCATCACCAACCAAAATTTAGTATTTGTTAGATCCCAATGCTCAGGGAGATTTATTCCAAACCGCGCTGAAAGGATTTAGGTAAAGGCAGTCGAACATGAAAAGTTAGGCCATGTAGAAATGGATTCGGGAGCCAAGAAATAGGATGGAGGAAGGGTTACAGATTGTAGCCTTAACCTGGGGAATAGTGTAATGAAGTCTGACCTATACGTCACGATATTAAGATATTATGAATTCGTGATCAATATGGATTGGTGGGAATCACATGATGCGATACTCAATGGTAAGATGAAGTGGTTGAGTTGGACTGATGATGAGGGATAGAGAAGTTCGATTTTAGGAAGAAAATAAGGAGTATCCTCGAGGTTCATTTCTTCCTTAGAGATGCAAGAGAGCATGCACGAGGATGAAATTTATATGTATACTTAGAGTTGAATGTAAAGGGCATGGAAAAAGGATTAGAAAAGCTTCTGGTAATATGAGATTTTGCGGACTTGATTCCTAGAAGAATTACCAGGTGTGCCGCCCGAAGCCAAGATGGAATTTACCATCGACCTAAAACCTGAAACTAAACCAATGGAAAGAACACCTTATTGGATGTCGAAACCTGAGTTACGAGAGTTTATAATGAAACTAAAAGAGTTGCTGGACCTAGGACTTATGCCCAAGTGTATCACCTTGGGGTGCTCCTGTTATTTTCATATGGAAGAAGGATGGTTCATGGAGACTCTGCTTGAATACCATCAAGTATTCATTGATGACATATTGATATTCCTGGAGGATGGAAGAGCTTGACGAAATTTGTGCTTGGTTCTACAATGTTTACGAGAAAACAAATCTTAGGGACTGTCGAAATGCTTTTTTATCAATCGAGGATTCATCATTTTGGGCATGTTATCTCCGACGAAGGTATCGCTGTGGAGCCAACAAGGGTAGAGGCTATTATGGAATGTCCCATGCTGACGAACATACCAGAAGCACGTAGCTTCAGGGGTTATCGAGATATTATCGACAATTTTTTGAGGTTTTTTTGAATATAGAAAATCCGATTACGGAATTATAGAAGAAGAACAAAATTTTGTATGGACTGAGAAATGCGCAGAAGCATTTCGAAGGCTCAAGGAGCTGTTGACGACAAAACCAATACTAAAAGTCCCTGATATGGATGAGGACTTCTTGGTATGAACTGACGCATCCAAGGAAGGCTTAGGCAGAGTCTTGATGCAAGACGGTTGGGTGATCACTTACATCTTGAGAAATTTAAGAAGGCATGAGGAGAACTGTGTGACGCACGATTTGGACTTGTTAGCCATTATGTATGCCTTGAGAGTTTGGAGACACTACCTGATTGGATGAAATTTCTAACTAAAAATGAACCACTGTGGTTTACAACATATTTTTACATAAAGCGACTTGAACACGTGACAAAGACGTTGGTCGGAACTGCTTAGCGAGTACGATTTTGAGATTACCTACATAAAAGGAACTGTGAACAGAGTGGTGGCTGATGCGTTGAGTCAGAGACCACACATATTTTTGATAATACCTCCTCAGATGAATCTACGTGAAAGGATTCTAAATACACAACGCAATGATGACTAGTATAAATATTTTAAGGAATTTATCGGACAAGGCATCATGTTGATACCAAATATCGAGGGATTTACTGCGGACCATGACAGATTACCGAGATATAACAATCAGATTTACGTACCTCCCAACGACGAATTGAGAAGTCTAATATCAAACAAAGCTCATAGGACAATGTACATGGCTCATCTAGGAGTCACGAAGATGAGGGAAGACCTTAAACCCTTATTCTTCTAGAATATGAGGCACGACTTGATTGTTGTGATAGTTGACACTCTGACGAGGAGTTCACATTTTGTCCTTGTACAACATTTAGTACACCACTAAGATTTAGTACAACATGTCCCTGAGATAGACAGGCTGACCAAGGGAACGAACCAAATTTGGAAGGTTGTGTTGTGTATGTGTGTGTTGGACCAATCAAAACATTGGGAATAGTTCTTTCCACTAGTTGAGTTTACTTGCAACAAAAACCATCAAGGTACCTTCAATATGACATCGTTGAGTTTCTCTATGGGCGACCATGTCAGACTCCTTTGAGCTGGGATAGACTCGAGGATGGGGTCCCGGTAGGAACATAAGTGATCCAAGAAATGGAAGAACCAATAAAAACGATGAAAAAAAGGGTTGGAAGAAGTGCAAGATCGACATAAGGGTTTTTACGATGTGCATCACATGACCATAATTATGAAGGGCCTAATGGATAATCGTGCCTCATTCTTGGAGGTGTTGCGCGATGCTTATCTTGTATCTGTGTGTGAATTTAGGTCAATGATCCTACGCATGTGATTGACTTGAGTTCTTGGTGGATGTTGCACGAGGGTGCACTCACGATAGAGCCAATCCACTTTCTGGAACATCACATTCGAAAGCTACGATGTTGAACTGTCGATCAGGTCAAGGTGCAATGAGACAATTATAGTCCACACTCGGCTACCTAGGAGGACACATACGATCTGTGTCAACAGTTTCCATTTTTGTTCGATAACTAGACCTTTAGATATTGTTAGATACTTTATTTATGCACTTGTATACTGTGAAACTTTGGGACAAAGTTTAAAACAAGAGGGGGTGTATGTAACATCCTGCTCTTGCACGCACCTGATGTGACTTATTATTTGAGGACACTTGCGTGCAAGTGATCCGGTTTATTATATGATTGAATGTTTCTCTTATAGATTATGATGATGTTGTGGATATGATGATATGTTATTTGATTATATATGATCCAGGTGGATATTGGTGGCCACCCACCTTTTCCAACTGGCTCAAAACAAATTTCTGGCAATTTTGGTAATTTACTATTTTTAACAGTTTTTAACTTTCGAGGCCATTTTGAGGGCCTAAATGAAGGTTTTTTGGGATAAATATTCTCAATGATACCCAAAGGCTCTGATTGATCCCCCTAAATGAATCTCCTCGACGATACCTTTCCAACGAGCTATCATTCACCCCAAACGAAGATCGTATGCCAAAGTTATGCCCCTGGGAAGTTGATACACCAAACTACCCAAAACGGGGTCCACAAAAATGTTGGATTTTCATCTTCTGGGGTTATGGTTTTGGAATTTATTTATGATAAAAAGGCCTTTGGAGCCTCATTTTAAAATAATTTTCTTGCGAATGCGAGTATCCGTCACATATCTTATCAGAGATAAGCTGCCACCATTCTAGTGAGTCTTTTAATCTGTATTTTTACAGTCTTTGTACATTTTCGCTCATTAATAGAAAATTGTGTATTATTGTATATTTGTGTTTATGATTGCATATATGATACATTTTTCTTATATTATTGTATATTCGATATATCTTTGTACATTTATTTATTATATCTCCGCTCTCATTTTGTGTCGAAAATAATCCAGATCAGTGGTATCAGAGCAGGCTACTCGATCATTTTTTTTTCAGTGCATGTCCCCGACGAGGTATGAGTATAGAAAGTTTGGTATCGATATTGTCTCTCTTGAATAAAATCACTCTCACATGCCCAAGAAACCCTCCATGGCGGAAAAAATAAAAATGACAGAGAAAATGATTCTATCAATTTGTTGCTTGACCAAGCTCTCACGCGACAGAGGGACAAAATGATGGAGAATTTTTCCCACATCCTTCGATGTCTGGCGATACAAGATGTACATCATTAAACAACCACTTTGGAAGCACCTCTCCTTTCAAGGTATAGGTTAATTTTGAAATTCCTGTATTTGAATGTCAGATAGATGACAATTCCCTAGACAAATGGTTAAATCTACTAGAAGGTTATTTCTCTGTTCACCATTTTTCCGACAGGGAAAATATCACCTTCACACTCCTTAAATCTCTCCCCCATGTCAAAAATTGGTGGGAAACTTACTGGGAGAAAATTTACACAGAAGATTCTGGAATATATGGGGTCGATCCCACTTGATATTTTTTGTGGATGCGGTAAAGGAACAATATTACCCTGTTGGAAACTATAAGGACCAGTATATGAGATGGACCACACTGCAAAAAGAGAGGGGAAAAGAAGTTCTGGAGTTCACCAATACCTTCCATACCTTGCACACCAAGATGGGTATCAAAGACTTCGAACAAAATTTGGTTCTAAAATACCGTGGGGCTCTACACAGATACATCCAAACTGAAATGGATTTTTTGGACATCTCATCACTCGGTGCTGCTTATCAATATGTTGTTAAAATCGAGCAGAAATTTAAGCACCAGAAAAAATGAGAGTTTGGGTTTGCAAATCCGCAACAACCAAATTATGATAAAGACGACCCTAATAAACAGTCTCTCGAAAACCAGTCCAAGCCACTGGAAAAGAAGGGTCACGAGAAGACAAAGAAGGACATCGGAAAATGGTGTGATTTCAACAAAATCCCCTAAAAAAACATCGATGAATGTCACTCAAAACAATCATTGGTGGCCAATATCAAAGACAAGGAGATGAACCCTGATTTATAATCTGATTCTGAAAATACTAGTAAAAGACAGATCATCGACGCAGACCCCACTGCTATTGTCACAACCACAACAATTCAACCAGAAGAACCAACAGATCCTGAAGAGGGGGAGTGCCTTTTTCATTCACAGATGTGGTTGAAGGGGACCCCGCTGCATTTTATTGTTTATAGCGGAATCTAGAAGAATCTCATCTCAACAGAGGTCATCAAACAATTGGGATTGTTGATAACACCACACCCGCAACCATACAACATCAGGTGGCTTCGCGAGGGATGAGATCTTCGTGTCAACCAATAGTGCCGATTGTCATACATCATCCAACCCTTCAAGGATGAGGTATTATGTGATGTTTCCCCACTGGATGTCTGTGATATTCTCTTGGGTCAGCCATATATGTGGAAATGCCATGCTGTTTATGGGTCTCGACCCCACAATGTCATTGTTTCTCTAGGGGGTCATCTCTACAAAATACCAGAGGTAGTTCTGACTACTGCTCCACCTAAACAGTGCTGCAAGGCAGTATCTCATACTACAAAATTTAGCTTCTTCACAATTTGTTCATAGGGGAACATAAGGATACTGCAACCACTACAACCTTGGCCCAAACACCTTCTGTCCAATAGAAGCAGGTCAAAAATATTGCAACAAAACACAAAGATTCCTTTTGCACACAATTATCTCAGGTATCCCAACTATTTGAAAAGATTCAACCTCGCCAACAACAGGTTCATGACAACCTTCAACAAGCTAAGCAACACAACTTCTCAAACAAGGCAAGCAACTCATCAAGATGCAGATTCAACAAACACTTTTCCCTCCCCCCCAGGAACTTAATACAATGGATACCATTGCTTCTTAAGGAGGGAGGATTGATCCAGATGGATATTGGTGGCCACCCACCTTTTCCAACTGGCTCAAAACAATTTTCTGGCAATTTTGGTAATTTACTATTTTTAGTAGTTTTTAACTTCCGGGGCCATTTTGAGGGCCTAAATAAAGGTTTTTTGGGATCAAGCTTCTCAATGATAGCCAAAGACTCTTATTTATCCCCCTAAATGAATCTTCTCGACGATACCTTTCCAACGAGCTATTGTGCGCCCCAAACATAGATCGTATGCCAAAGTTATGCCCCCAGGAAGTTGATACACCAAACTACCCAAAATGGGGTCCACAAAACTGTTGGCTTTTCATCTTCCGGGGTTAGGGTTTTGGATTTTATTTATGATTAAAAGGCCTTTGGAGCCTCATTGTAAAATAATATTCTTGCGAATGCGAGTAGCTGTCACATCTCTTCTCATGGATAAGCTTCCACCATTCTTGCGAGTCTTTCACTCTGTATTTTTACAATCTTTGTACATTTTCGCTCATTAATAGAAAATTGTGTATTACTGTATTGTTGTGTTTATGGTTCCATATCTGATACATTTATGTTATATTATTGTATATACGATATATCTCTGTACATTTATTTATTATATCTCTTCTCTCATTTCATGCCGAAAATAATCCGGATCAATATGTGTCGACGTGTGCTATTGGCTGGTTTCTCCTGAGTGTGCATGACTCTTGACAGATTGAGGATGACGATGGAATCGATGGACATTCTTGGACTCTGGATCGAGTCAGGGAGTGGACTATTTATGATTTTATTATTTATGTTATTTCATATGTGACATATGATTGGTATATTATGATGTTGTTTATGGATCACTGACATGTTTCGTTGATGGATGCAGGTTGACGATAGATTTCTAATAAGACTCACATTTGGAGTAAAGGGGTCACACACGACCACCAAATATATGGAGGGAGAGGTGTGGTAGCAACCCTACCACATCCTACTAGCACTCATACTGTGGATCTAACTGTAGGTTAATGATTACCTAGTTCGAGAGATCCATGATGCCGTGAGGGCAGACTGAGACAGTCGCTCACAACAATTATAAGGGGAACACAATACATCATGGTCCTTATTCCTTAGAGACCCTTAGTCTCCCACAAGGTCGCTTGACGGAGTTTTGACTCCAAGGGTTAGATGTCTACGAAAATCAGTCAAAAGGCGAGTGGCACCCTTGGAGCACGTAATGCGTTTTGAAGGGCACGCCGTGATGTTTAAACACATGTGAGTCAATGAACCTAGGTGCCTAGAAAACAATATCTTACCTTGACTTAGTCAACATTAAAATAATTATGTATGAGTAAAGTTTATAATTATAACCTTCCCTTAAAATTTTGCTAAGCCTAATTGAATTTAAAGCCTAGGTATAAGTAGGACATGAGGACTAAAAATTAATTAAGAAATTAATAAAGGGGGGATGAAGAAAAATGGGGGGTAAAAATTAAATTTAGAATTTAAAGGAGGATTAAATTATTTAAAAATATTAATTGTTGTTTATGTGCAAAACTTGCTAAATTCGAACTTAGACAAAAAGGGGAAATTAATTGCAAAAGGAATGTGGAACATAGAAGAAATTTAGTATAGAGAAATTTCCTAAAATGAACTCAACTAAGCTTTAATAAAGCGTCAGTCATTAAGGGAATGTGAGGGAATAAAGGGACATCGAGGAGCATTTTTAGGAACGTTTTTAAGTGGGTGAGGGAAATTGGAAATTTAATTTAATTAATTAAATGAATTTCTGGTGCAACTAAGGGATTGGGTGACAAGTGTATGGGGGAGAATATTTCCTAATAAATATTTAATAAAACTAATTTAATGTGCAAATGGCAGAGGAGGTAAATGGATCACGACTATAATGCGTAAGGTTATGCTGTCAGATTTTTCTTGTGGGAGTTGGGATACCCAACTCAAATAGAGAGTGGTAGATTGACCTTGCAAGGCGATATGGGAGCTATCTTTCTCTGGTTTGTGTGCGTGGCCCCTTTGCACCTTGGGGGGCTCAGGGGGAAGAATACTACCCTTAGCATTGGCTGGGAGGTACTGGTGAGATCTTAGTGAGTAGAAAGCAGGAGACAAGAGGGAGCACAAGCACAAAATAACAACTCCGAATTCTTCGTCTTCGGTTATGGTAATCCTAAACTAAGTTGCGCTCATTCAGTTTCAATTTAATTGTAGTTTAATTTAATTGCATACACATTTCTGGGAAATCTATTCAAGGATGGAAATTTTTACTATGATTGATTAGGCCTCTTTATTCTATATGGTTCTCTATGATAAATTCCCAGACTTATGCTTCATCCTAGCGCTTGCTTCGTGTTCTACCTGGTGAAAACCCAAGCTCTGAAATTAATTGGATTGTCTGCGTTGCCTTCCTTCTTTTACACAGTGAGTTTCCCTTACTACTCACCATTCCACTTCCTTGGCCTGACGGTTCCATGTTATTACAGGGACTTATATACTTTTTCTTGGTGAATCCTCACCCATTTCACCTCAATTCCTGCTTTGTACAACGAATTTCTTCAAGTTAACTCTGCGTTTTTATTTTGCATAGTTCACCCAACGTCCTTTCCCAGGGAGTAATCTTGGTTTTTGCAAGTAGGTTATTTGTGTTTTCTTGTGACAATTTATCCTGGTGTTGGTGTTTCCACCCAAAGTCTTCCAAGCTTGTACAACGATCCCTTCTTTGAATGCTCCACGATTTCTTATGTCTTTACACAACATTTCTTTCTTAAAGTTTCCCAACGAAATTTGTTCTTCTTCTCTGCATTGTTGGAGTCTTGTTCTCAACCCTTTTCTTCTGCTTACCCTGTGATTTACTTGGATATTTTCCCTACGTAGAGAAGACGCCCAACATTCGATCCTAACTCTGAAAATTCGTGGAGCTGCGTTGCTTAATTTCTCAACCATTTTCTCTCTTACAACGAAATCCACCCCCTTTTGGCTCGACATTGATGTGTTACACAACTTGTCATTTACAATTTCGTGCAGTGGGGGTGGGGGGGATCCATAGCACTGTGTTTTTCACCAAATACCCATCGTTGTACTCTCTTTACCCATGCATTTTAGCACCTTGCCTCTACGACTTTCTCCCTATTTTTCTCAACATGAATACCCATGCGTTTAGCGTCTTGCCTCTGTGGTTTTTCTCCCTATTTTGCCCAACATGAATACCCATGTGTTTAACATCTTTCCTATGCAATTTTTATCCCTAATTCGCCCAACAAGAATACCCATGCATCTAGCATCTTGCATGATCCAGAATTGGATCTAGGAGCCAGGTGGGGCTCAAAAAGGCCTAAAAATCAAAGTGCTCAGAATACTTTCAAAACGGATGTGTGCATAGACCTCGTCGATACAAACCCAATGCAACTTGAACGGGCTCAAACGAACGTCATACACTCTAGATATCACAATCTGTTTGTTTTTCCAAATAGGCAAAAAAGGATGCTGACTGTACAGTCCATACAGTCTGTACAATGCCATGTGGAAGCTGACTGTACATGCAGTACGACCGTACAATTTATGTGGCAAGGTATGTGGCACTGACATGGACAAGTTTGTTTATTGGGCGTATACACTGACACGTGGCAAGGTGATTGGGCATACAAACTGATGACGTGTCAGATAGGTGGACCAATCAGAGTGTGACATGTGTCACCACTGTAAGAGTGACATGTGTCACCACTGTAAGAGTGACATGTGGCATGTCTGTGCAGATGGCGTGGCATGGCCGTACAATCGTACGACAAGTGGCATACATGGAAGGTACAGTGGCATGTGACTGGGATGACACCTCGATAGATAGTGGACCAATGGTTGATTGACACATGGAATGTTTGGGCGTATGGTACGGTGCCACGTGGCCTAGACATGGGCTTCCATGTGGCACCCATTGGTTGGTTAAAGTTTATTACAAAAATTTTTGGAGCACGGTGGATTTGAACCCGCGACCTCTGTCCGAGAAATGACTTGGCAGGGTTGGGCTAGCCAACCTACCTTCACTGTAGGTCTTAACCTTATTCAGAGTCGGTTCTATTTAAGTTTGCAACAAATATTAAATGGTGGAGTAAAGGGTTGGGGATAGGCCCCAACCCCCGACGTAGCATATCCATATGACCAATGTAATGTGACCTTGGCTGTGTGTATTCTGTTTGGCGCGGGAGTTTTGTTGGTGTGGATAACGATGGCGGATAGCCCTCAGTCATGGGCACACCAAATAAGACCCGAACCTATGACTGTTGGCACATTTGTATTGGAGCTTAGCTCGTTACCATTGGCATTCCCCATGCAGCCATGTAATGTGACCAGTATGTGGTTGGCACATGAATATGGTGGATCCTAGCCCTCGGTTATCGCTCCACTACCATATGACCAGGCCTTCATATATCCTTTGCACAGATTGTTTGGGATTGGCGCCCGGTCGGTCAGGCTATATCGCCGACCAAGGGTGTGCGAACAAGGGGTTTGACTAGAGGGCTTATGCCATATTTGCATGCAGAGGACTAGAACCAAGACACATGGGGATGCATACGCCACATTGTTCCCATAAAGATGGTTCTTTTGGTGCATTTGAAAAACATACAAGAGGTATAGGTTTGAAATTGCTAACCAAGATGGGATATGAAGCAAAGGGCCTTGGAATTGAGGGCCAAGGTATTGTTAATCCCATTGAGGTTGTGGAAAGACCTCGTTATTTATGATTGCGATATGGCGAAGAGAATATTGGAACATTCTCCAAGATGGGTTCCAAAACATCAGAAGCAAGTGATGCTTCATATGACTAGCCTAAGTCATTGTAGGATCGATTCACAAAAGGTGACAGTGTATCACTCCTTGATGGTGATAGTGAATGCAAGTCATCTCCAAATCAAAGTGAGGATCAACAAGGAAGGTATAATGGTCATGATTTTTCCAATTCTCTTTTTGATTATAAAAAACATAATCATGTAATCCAAAACGTCTGGAATATGTATCCTTGTACTTTTTGTCATTCACCCAAGCATTGTGTGGAAAAGTGTTGGAAGAGACAATATTTGAACATGAAGTTTATGTAGACTAGGAAGGAGACACGACATAAAGACTCAACTCCACAACGAAAGAAAGAGAAGGGAAAAAATGTCTGGATGCCAAAAACTCACTGTACTCATTGCAACAAGGGTGGACATCAAAAGGATAATTGTTAGAACCTTAATCCAGAGCTTCGTCCAAAGAAGGACAAAAGGATTGTGAATGTACTTACGAAGGAAGAGGCATTACCAATGAAGCAAGAGGAACACCATGAAGGAAAGAAACCAACCACTTGGTTTTTGCAGAAGTGGATGTCACATCTTCATTGTATTTTGCTTCCATTAATGTAATCACACATGTTGAAATGATGACCTGTTATAACATCATTTTTGTACAACATAGTGTTTTTGTTTTTGTCCTCATGAGTATGTAATCAATAAGGTCTATTTTTTAACCTTTTAGAGGACCAAAAGGTCTTTAGTGGGGAGGTGTGATCCAGAATTGGACCCATGAGCTAGATGGGGCTCATAAAGGCCTAAAAATCAAAGTACTCAGAATATCTTCAAAACAAATGTGTTCTTAGGGCTCATCGATACGAACCCAACACAACTTGAATGAGCTCAAACGAACATTGTATGATCTAGATATCGCGATCTGTTCATTTTTTCCAAACAGGAAAAAAATGATGCTGACTGTACTGTCCGTATAGTGCCATGTGGAAACTGACTGTACAGGCCGTAGGGATGTACAAATTACATGGCAGGGTACGTGGTGCTGACGTGGACAAGTGTACTGACTGGGTATACAAACTAAAACATGGCAGGGTGACTGGGCGTATGGATTGATGACATGTTGGATAGGTGGACCAATTAGAGTGTGACACATGTCATCATTGCAAGGGTGACACGTGGCACGCCCGTACGACTGACATGGCATGGTCGTACAATCGTACGACATGTGGTAGGTATAGTGGTGTGTAATTGGGCTGACACCTTGGCAGACAATGGACCAATGGTTGATTGACATGTGGCATGTTTGGGCGTATGGTATGGTGCCACGTGGCCCAAACATGGGATGCCACATGGCACCCATGATTGGTTAAATTTTATTACAAAATTGTTTGGAGCATGGTGAATTTGAACCTGCGACCTCTGTCCGGGCAATGACTTGGTAGGGTCGAGCTAGCCAGCCCGCCTTCACTATAGGTCTTAACCTTATTCGGTGCTGGGTCTATTGAAGTTTGAAACAAATATTAAACGATGGAGTAAAGGGCTAGGGCTAGGCCCTATCCCACAAGGTAACATATCCATATGACCACTATAATGTGACCTTGGTCGTGTGTATTCTGTTTGGCGCGAGAGTTTTTTGGGCACGGATTACGATGGAAGATAGCCCCTGGTCGCGGGCATACCACGTAAGAACCGGACCTATGATTGTTGGCACATTTGTATTGGAGCTTAGCCTGTTACCATTGGCATTCCCCATGCGACTGTGTAATGTGACCACTATGTGGTTGGCACGCGAATATGGTGGAGCCTATCCCCCGGTTATCGCTCTACTACCATATGACCCGACCTTCGTATATCCTTTGCACATATTGTTTGGTATTGGTGCTCGGTCAATTGAGCTAGCCCACTGACCAAGGGAGCACGACCAGGAGGTTTGACCAGAGGGCTTATGCCACATTTGCACGTAGAGGACTAGAACCAAGACAGATGGGGATGCATATGACAGAGCATCGAGGTCGGGGGGCTAAATACCAGGGGGGCCAGTGCACACAGTCTAGAGCTAGGCCAAATGGGTGCGCCAGGTGATTATGAGCCCACAAAAAAGGGCCTGGGCCTGATTATTTTCCTAGAAGTGGGTTTTCAACATTATGTTATAATTTTTAAATGGATTTTCAGCCAGATTAGGGAGATATTATCCAGTTTTGGGAGATCTTTGGCCCTTTTTGAGGCCATATCTTGGGGGGAAGTTGGGAGATGGTTACCAACTTCTGGCCTATATAAACCAGGGCTTCTTGAAGCCAAAGGAGGAGGTTCAGAAAATATTTATGCTTCCGAATTGTTGAACCAAATCCATTGTCATGCAGGGAAGCTATTGAGGAGCACACCTTTGTGGGCCATTTATGGGAGCTTCATTCATTCGATTTGGGTGTCGTCAGTTTTGATGGGTTCTTGAGATCTGGTAGAACAACACCATCTTATTTTTGTAATCCATTGGAACTTTCATTTTGTACTTGAAAATATTTGAAGAGAAAAAAGAAATCCCACTGAGACATAGGCTCGAAGATGTAGGTGATATTGCCGAACTCCGTTATCATTTGGGTGTTCTATGGTTTTGATGTTCTTCATGCTTATGTTCAGATTTGTAGATGTTTATATGGCTATTATGTTTCCTCATTCATAATTATTCATCTTTCATTAATTTCCTAAATGGTAAATTAACACATGCAAAATAAATCAACCATTGTCGTTTAAAATATCTTTTCAGATCAAGTGGTATCAGAGCTAGTTGACGGTTGGATTTGAGTTTGCATGTTTACTAGGGAAAATGACATCTCAGTTGAGAAAATGGCATCTAAAGAGGGACTTTCTCAAGATGAGAAGGATATGCAAAAATCTCTCTTTTCCATGTTGGAGATGGTGAAAGTGTTGTATGAAGACTACTTGGAATGAAAGAGATCGGTTCAAGGGAAAGCTTCAAAGCATAAAAAAAGCGAAGAAGAATTGAAGGGAGTGCCTTCTACACCAAATTCAAAAAAGAACTCTGAGGTATACAATGGAATTTGTTCTTCAATTTCACATTGTTCCCATCAAGATGGTTCTTTTGGTGCATTTGGAAAACATACAAGAGGTATAGGTTTGAAATTGCTAACCAAGATGGGATATGAAGGAAAGGGCATTGGAATTGAGCACCAAGGTATCGTTAATCCCATTGAGGTTGTGGAAATACCTAATTATTTAGGATTGGGATACGACGAAGAGAATATTGGAGAATTCTCCAAGATGGGTTCCAAAACATCGAAAGTAAGTGATGCTTCATATGACTAGCCTAAGTCATTGCTGGATCGATTCACAAAAGGTGATGGTGTATCACTCCTTGATGGTCATAGTGAATGCAAGTCATCTCCAAAGCAAAGTGAAGATCAAGAAGGAAAGTATAATGGTCATGATTTTTCCAATTCTCTTTTTGATTATAAAAACATAATCATGTAATCTGAAACATGTGGAATATGTATCCTTGTACTTTTTGTCATTCACCCAAGCATTGTGTGGCAAAGTGTTGGAAGAGACAATATTTGTACAGGAATTTTATGTCGACCAGGAAGGAGATACGACATAAAGAATCAACTCCAAAATGAAATAAAGAGAAGGGAAAACATGTCTAGATGCCAAAAACTTACTGTATACATTGCAACACGGGTGGACATCAAAAGGCTAATTGTTGGAAGCTTAATCCGAAGCTTCGCCCAAAGAAGGAAAAAATGATTGTGAATGTACTCACGAAGGAAGAGGAATTGCCAACGAAGCAAGAGGAACACCATGAAGGAAAGAAACCAACCACTTGGTTTTTTCAGAAGTGGATGTCACATATTCGTTGTATTTTGCTTCCATTAATGTAATCACACATGTTGAAATGATGACCTGTTATAACATCATTTTTGTACAACATAGTGTTTTTGTTTTTGTCCTTATGAGTATGTAATTAGTAAGGTCTATTTTGTAACCTTTTGGAGGACCAAAAGGTCTTTAGTGGGGAGGTGTGATCCAGAATTGGATCTAGGAGCTAGATGTGGCTTATAAAGGCATAAAAATCAAAGTGCTCAGAATCTCTTCAAAATGGACATGTGCGTATACCTTGTTGATACGAACCCAACACAACTTGAACGGGCTCAAACATGTAAAAAAAGATGCTGACTGTACAGTCCGTACAGTTCCATGTGGCCATTGAATGTACAAGCCATATGACCATACAACTAACGTGGCAGGGTATGTGGTGCTGACGTGCACAAGTGTGTTGATTGGGCATACCGATTGATGATGTGTCAAGTAGGTGGACCAATCAGAGTGTGACACATGTCACCACTGCAAGGGTGACACGTCCGTACTACTGATGTGGCATGGCCGTACAACCGTATGATACGTGGCAAGTACAGTGGCGTGTTATTGGGATGACACCTCGACAGATAGTGGACCAATGGTTGATTGAAAGGTGGCATGTTTGGGCGTATGGTAAGGTGCCATGTGGCCCAGACATGGGCTGCCACATGACACCCATTGGTTGGTTAAAGTTTATTACAAAAATGTTTGGAGCACAGTGGATTTGAACCCATGACCTCTGTTTGGGAAATGACTTGGCAGGGTCGGGCTAGCCATCCCGCCTTCACTGTAGGTATTAACCTTATTCGGTGCCATTTTTATTTAATTTTGCAACAAAGATTAAATGGTGGAGTAAAGGGCTGGGGCTAGGCCCCCACCTCCGATGTAACATATCCATATGACCACTGTAATGTGACCTTGGCCATGTGTATTCTATTTGGCGTGGGAGTTTTGTTGGCATAGATTACGATGGAGGATAGCCCCCAGTCACGGGCATACCATATAAGACCCAGACCTATGATTGTTGGCACATTTGTATTGGAGCTTAGCCTGTTACCATTAACATTCCCCATGTGATCGTGTAATGTGACCAGTATGTGGTTTGTGTGTGAATATGGTGGAGCCTAGCCCTCGGTTATCGCTCCACTACCATATGACCTGACCTTCGTATATCCTTTGTGCACATTTTTTGGGATTGGCACCTGGTCGGTTGGGCTAGCCCACTGACTAAGGGTGCGCGACCAAGGGGTTTGACCAAAGGGATTATGCCACATTTGTGCGTGAAGGACTAGAACTAGGATACATGGGGATGCATATGACTGAGCGTCGAGGTTGGGGAGCTAAAGACCAGGGGGGGCAGTGCACACGGTCTAGCGCTAAGCCACATGGGCACGCCAGGTGACCAGGAGCCCACGAAAAAGGGGCTGCACCTAATTATTTGCCCAAAAGTGGGTTTTCAATATTATGTTATAACTTTTAAATGGATTTTCAGCCAGATTAGGAAGATATTATCCATTTTTGGAAGATCTTGGGCCCTTTTTGAGGCTAGATATTGGGGGGAAGTTGGGATATGGTTACCAACTTCTGGCCTATATAAACCAAGGATTATTGAAGCTAAAGGAGGAGGTTCATAACATGTTTATGCTATCTAATTGTTGAGCCAAAGCCATTGTCATGCAGGGAAGCTATTGAGGAGCACACCTTTGCGAGCCATTTCTGGGAGCTTCGTTCATCCGATTTGGGTGCTGTCAGTTTTGATGGGTTCTTGAGATCTGGTAGAACATGAACAACTTATTGTTTTAATCCATTGGCACTTTCATGATGTACTTGAAAATATTTTAAGAGAAATAAGAAATCCCACTGAGACAAAGGCCTAGAGACCTAGGCGAGATTGCCGAACTCCGTTATCACTTGGGTGTTCTATGGTTTTGCTGTTCTTCATGATTATGTTCAGTTATGTAGATGTTTATATGGATGTTATGTTTCCTCATTCATAATTCTTCCTCTTTCATTAGTTTCCTAAATGGTAAATTAACACATGCAAAATAACTCAACCATTGTCGTTTAAAAGATCTTTTCAGATCATTGCCTTTGCAAATTGTTGGTTCTCTGTCAGATGTTTCGTAACAACAATTGATGATGACAACCACTCCTACCACCCAATTCCATCCCTTGTGCTGAAGAGATTTTATGGCTTCTGACCCTTCCATTCATGTCCTTCGAGGCTGCTGGCTTTCCTTTTGCGTTTGTACTGAAGCTTTTTTAATTCCAAAGAAGTATTTTAGTATGTTGCCTCTCTGATTGTTATATACTACATTCGTGCCTTTCGATTTAGAGGTATTTGGATGGATTTTTTTTTTATTGATTTCCTTTAAATCACTGTCAGGCGTAAATCATTTATCGCTTTGACTAAGAACTTTAACTAATAGTTGAATGTTTGCTCTGGATAAATTAAGTATAACATGAGGGGATTGGCTCAACATTTGTACATGTCCAGTTCAACAGCTAATCCCTTGTTAGTGATCTTATGTGCTCTTGTTACTAGGGTGTTATGTGTTTCAGTAATTCCTTGTTGCCCACCCCCTTTTGATTGAGTAAGGTTTTAGAGAGGCACCTTAGCACCCTCTCCTCTACTTGATGATGGGTTGATTCATTGATTGGTTTAGAGTTGCAATGATTTCTGCCTTGGTATAATGCTATAAGTCCTAAAAGGATGGGTTAAGAAGTAGTGAATCCCCCAAGTTTTACTCGAATTGATGCTCATGGGGCCTTGCTTGTGGTTGGTACCGTATTTCTATTTTCCTTCTCTCATTGTTCCTTCCTCTTTTAATCCTTGACATGTGTCATATGTGGTGGTACTATTAGATTTTCCTTGGTGCCATGAAATATAATTCATGATTATTCCCGCACCTTGGAGTTAGTGTGAGGAATGATTGTTTTAGTAAATTATTTACCACTGCGCCTTAAATAAAGAGGATGCTTGATCGTTTAGTAGTTAGATCCTATTGCACCTTGAACTATGATTGATGTGTGATCAATTAAGAAGGTTGTTTACCGCGCGCCTTGAGAAGTAAGTGGATAATTACCTTGCACCTTTTAAATTAAAGTCGATTACTCTTGCTCCATTAAATTAATGTAGAAAATTAATTGATTAATTTTTTATAACCTCTTGCACCATCTAAAATACGTTGTTCAATCTCGTGATTATAGATTAATGAATGACATATGTTTGACTAGGAATTATAGCTCTTGCACCAATTAATATTTAGATGAGTACCTTTGTGCCATGGATTATGTTGTGATAAAGTAATAATATTATTGGCACACTTGAATATTGATGATGTATGTTTAGATATGTTATTGTATTTCCTCGGTGTGATGAAAATAAAGTTGACATTTACTCGAGCGCTATGGGATATGTGGATGCATGTTTATTTTAGAATTTGTTTACTCTTGGGCGATAAAATAAAGTTGATTACCTTGTGCCTTATCTTATGTCTCTATATGATGGTTTAGTCATTAAATTCTCTTGCGCCTTGGAAATTTATATGATGTATGATTGGTTAAATAAACACTCTTGCACCTTTAGTATTTGATATATGTTTAGGTTACAGTTGGTTTCTCTTGCGTCATTAATTATGGATGAGTACGTGGCTAAGTGTTTGGGATATGCACCACAAAAATAACTGATAATTGCTTGTGCCTTGGATTTATTATGGTCTACTATGTGTTATGTGAAGGATTACTATTGTGTCTTGATTAATTGATGTTAGGTTGATGGATTGATGTGGTCGATGAGCGTAGACTCTGTGGTTTAGCTTAGTTGGTTTGGACATGATTGTTGGGTGGGATGTAGACACCTCCTTGTTCCTTAGAACAATCGCTAGCCTTGAGACCTTAAATGGTTAAAATCTATTGGAACCTAGGCTTGAGCGTTGCTTATGTGTCCTGGAGGTCCTAACCTTGCTGGGTAGGTTGGAGCGGGTAGTATCTTATGTCTTTTGTGATTGTCCTTATGATCCTTAAGTAGCGTTATGTTATCTCATGTTGTCTTGAAGTTATCTGATGATTGTACTTATGAGATGAGTTGAGCGTTTATGATTCATATTGTTTATGCGTCGTTATTAAATGTGGAATGCAATGATGTTGAGAGGCTATTAATTAATGTGTAAATACGTCGGTATGCGTGTTGTGGTTCATGATGATGATGTGTCTGCAATGTGTCGTAATTGATGGTTAATGCATTGATATTGTTTCATTATTATATGTGAAATATGTGTTGATGATGTTGTTATTTATTATGATGTTTTATTTACCTAACACAACATTAAAAGAAAAAAAATTTACCTATTGTACGTCACTTTTGTTGTCGTAATGACGGGGGCCGTTACAAGTACTTTGTTTTAGATATATTCAAAAATAAAGTACTTAATTAAGAGTACTTTCCTTTATGGAGAAAATTATATAACATGACCTCACATCAACATCAACATAAACATATAAATTAAGTACATCAACATCAACATATAAATTGAGTACATCAACATGAAGAAAA
>SNQJ01S0017148.1:149196-161492 GCA_010110895.2 Picea sitchensis
TGCACACATTCCTTTTACTAATAACGCACACGTGCACGTTCCTAAAACATGCGTGCATTATTTTCATTTCAATTTTTTTTAGGAACGAGTGCACGTTTTTGAACATGTGTTTTTCAAGAACGTGCGACATTCCTAAATAATCAGAGTTGTCAAGTCTACATGGTGGTTCGACGGGTGCCAAGGATGCATGATTAAGAATGTGTGCACATTCCTAGAAACATGCACACATTCGTACGAGTGCATGTTTTTGCTCATCACATTGCCACTTTATCATCCACCAACTTCCTGCACTCACCCATAATTGAACATAAATATACATTGATCTGTGCCAAAGTAAGATGTAATGACCATAAATATGGCATACTCAGTAAATATCCAAGCTTAAACGGTCAGGAATATTTATAAATGAAAACCTCATTCTAGAAGACCAAGCTGAATTAAGGAAGTTCAAAAGGTAAAAGAAGCTAGGAAGGAAGACAAATGGACAATAATTAGAAATCTAAAAGCTATTGTTAGCGATAGAGACTAGAATGATAATAATAACTAGGAATTTGGGACATAGAAATATAATTCTAAAGAATTTCAAGTAATCCATTACCTTCTTAAGGTGCCATAAAACTATTCAGTCGCACTCAAGGTTAATCATCATTAAAATATTTATGATGTTACATAGTGGGTTGTTATTTGCAACCTTATACTTGTAGTTAAATATTATCAAAGAGGTAAAATAGAAATCGTCCCTAGGAGAAGTGGTTGACGACTCTGATCCTAATAACCGATATAATTAAAAACTATCAAAGCCGACTTTGGTCCTAATAATCATAATTTCTCTAATTGTTTCCTCAATAATTACATTTATTTCTCTCATTCCAATAAAAAAAACTTTAAAAAACTCAACGATCTCTTTTTTGAGTTAAGAGGAGGCATGGAGATAGAGATGGATGCTCCTAACATTCAGGAAGGCCACAATGAAAAAATAAATCCTACTAGCCCTAGAATTTAAGCCCGCTCAAATTTGGTACAATAAATACCCCAGTCCATCCATCTAAGTCCGAAAAACAAATTTGGTGAAACATATACCTTACTATCATAACATCCAAGCATGCAAAAGAAAGAAAGTCAGTGTGGTAAACCTCGCTAAATTTAACTTAGAAAGGCCATAATATGGGAAGGTGGAGCTCCTTGCGCCCGGTTCTCTAAAGCTAGTGTGTAAGAAACAAATTCTTCTTTGTTCCCCTAGCACGCAGCGGATCTAGCGTTTTTTCAATCAGACGACCGAGACGTAGTAAGTCGACTCTGTACGCACAGCTCTTTGTTTTATATTTTAGACGTATTCTTTAGACGGCGTGTTTTTTTCATGGGTTTTCAGATTGGGAGTTAATGGATTGAGACATGTTATTATGAAAATTACAACCATATCAATTTCAACTTTAAATTATATAAATAAGAGTTATCTTTTTATTTAAAGATTTTTAACTCATTATAATAATAATATATTTTTAAAGTCAGATATTTTATTTTTCTTTAAATTTGAACTTATAATTTTTTTAGATCATATTTTTCCATTCATTAAAATCAATAAGCATGATTTAAACACACAAATTTAGTCCAGATATATGGCCGCCCCCACACATATATATATATATATAACCAAATCAATTGAAAATGTCAAATACAAATTCATTACCCGCTAAATCTGCGCATAATGTCAAATAATTCATCAATGACTTCAAACCAAGCAACCAATTCGACAGAGATGGCGTTCATATTTATGAACAATTACGTACCAATTTTCAAACTTCCAACGCACAAATAGCTCCAAATCAATAGAAAAAGCCAAATACAAATTCATCACCCTCTAAATCTGCGCATAATGTCAAATTATTCATTACTGGCTTCGAACCAAGCAATTACTTTAATAGAGATGGCGTTCATATCTCATCGAAGTTCCGACGCACATGAACAATGACGTTGAAGATTTGATTTTTTTATTTGAAGATTCGATTTCTTATAGATAAAAAATGTTATCTAACGGTCAAGAATCGTAAAAATATATGTGGAGTGCACAAACAGCGAAGAAAGCGGATTTTAGTGGGCTTTGACTGCGATCACGTGCCGCGCGCATTCAAATCTGTTATGCCACCCGTCGCCATTGTTAAAAAGGAGGAAACGGGAGGAGAACTGTGTTGTATTATCTTTCTCATTGCTATTGGGTAGTTTATGTTATCTCTGTTGTCTTCAATGGCTTCTTCTCTAACTAGATCAGACTTATCGTTCAGAAGGCAGGGCTCATCGGGGATCGTATGGCGCGAGAGTTGGATTCCCGGGGAAACAAACGGATATGGCCGATCGGCTCAGGCCAGTTCTAATAATGTTGATGCTGCTGCCGATGCTGTTTTATCTGAGAATATGGTGAAGTTGCCGGAGTCTTCGAGAAACCAGGTTTTGTTTTACAGCGGAAGCCTCGGATCAAATCACACGCCCTCCACTGGTACTGCCTATCGCCGTGAAGGTCATCGTAGCCGCAGGAGGGAAATTACTAGTACTGGTGCGCCTGAGAAGACCAACTCTCGCTTTATCAGATGGGTCAAACGGGCTTTCTCGAAATCCTCCTCTGCCCGGGCGTAACCCTGAAATTGAAGGAGGGAAATTACTAGTACTGGTGCGCCTGAGAAGACCGACTCTCGCTTTACCAGATGGGTCAAACGGGCATTCTCGAAATCCTCCTCTACCTGGGCGTAACGATGAAATTGAAGGATCTTTTTGCTGTATTCTAATTCAATATGAAATGAAATGATAGGTATCTCTAATTCGAGAAAAATATTTTGTTTTGTAAGGATTCTGGCTCTTTTTTATTTGATTACGGTTTACAATTACATGTCTTGATTAGATCGTAAAGCAGGGTATCTGTAGCATGTAGCATATAGATTTCCTCCTGGTTGGTAGGTGAAGAAGCTTTCAGGGTTAGACGTTGGACTGGTACATGTTCGAGTCTAGGGTATGGGATCAAATCTATAATTTACCAGCATTATCATCATCCTCGCTTGAAATTATCTTAATAAACAAAAACTTATAAAACTTAAAAATACAACAGAGGATAAATAAGCCAAAAACTTATACAACATTGTACATTAACAAGGCTATGCTATAACAACGCTTGGAATTATCTTAATAAAGGATAAATAAGCCAAAAACTTATACAACACTGTACATAGCCATAACAACTATAAATAGTTTTAATTGAGTTGTGATGAAACCATAGAATAAATTTCAAAATGAAAATTTGAAGTTATCTCCGTGTTAAATAGGAACACACGTGTTAGTTATCTTGTTAGTTAGCAGCATTACAGCTAACAGGTCAATATTAGAATAAATAGTTTATAAATAATTTTAATTGAGTTGTGATGAAACCATAGAATAAATTTCAATATGGAAATTTGAAGTTATTTTGTGTTATAATAATAATAATAAAAATCTATTTTTAAGGTCAAGGCCAAGCCAGCACACTAAATTTGGTGTATGAGATCTCTTTGTTTGTGGGACAAGGGACCCCCTTCGCCCAGCGATTTGATTGGTAAAGTCTACGAAGGTATACATACCCTACCCCCTCTGGATTTGAACCTGTGACCTCTTAAGAGGAAACACATCTTCTTAACCATTATTAGAATAGACGCTAACACATCAATATCACAATAAACACTACAACCTGCATAAGTTCTAAATGGCAAAGTATTGGTGACATATGGACGTTGAAGGTGCTGCCGAGAAAGACCCTTGGTTGTTATTGTGATGAATTGTAAGTTATTCAGATTTGATGCAGTGGGTGGAAGGGAAGTTATATGGGTTCAAGTTGATATTATTGTTATATTACAATGTAATAAAAACTTTGAGATTGAGTTTACTTTGATTTTGCATTATTGAGGGTGGAAGGAATATATTTATCATTAAAATCTGAAAAAGAAACTTGTGACCGTTGTTATTGGCTTCAAATTACCACTCTGTTGCACTCAAAAGTGATCTCTTGTCCCCTCACACTAGATTGGCATCTCATATAGTGAAAGTTATCAGCAATTATTCATGTGAATATGCAGAACATATCTATGGTAGAACGTTTGGTTTAATAGGATTTTAATTGTTCTTGTTTTTGGTATTCTAGATTTCAAAGATAAGGACATGTTTACTCCAATTTATAGAGGGAAAAACTGTATAGTGGCGTTTTCATGGTGATCTGGCCGTATCTAGAAGCACTGGTGAATCAAGACAGTTAGAACGTTTGGTTTAATAGGATTTTACTTGTTCTTGTTTTTGGGATTCTAGATTTCAAAGATAAGGACATGTTTACTCCAATTTATTTATAGAGGGAAAAACTGTATAGTGGCGTTTTCATGGTGATCTGGCCGTATCTAGAAGCACTGGTGAATCAAGACAGTTAGGAATTGAGGTGTATCAAATTTTTTTATACCTATAATCAACGCTTAGTTCAGAATTCAGTTATGGCAAAAATTTTCTCAGGTGAGGTGATGATCATGGCAGTTAATTAATTACATCATATTTAATGTTTTACTGGCCTATTTCAATGTTGTTAGATGGACGGGCAGGTGAAAAAATTGAGCTCCTAAGACCAGAAGGAATTGATGGACGCCGATCTTCTAGTGGATCGAATAGATGCTGTAGACTCAGCCGAAGCATAGAAAAAGAGGCATGAACATGAAGTTCTTAGCATCCGGAGTCCATAAATGTTAAGCATTTGGGTTTTCGTTTGTCTTTTAATGGTTCATGTTCAGTTTTCTGTATTGAGGGTTTTTAATTTGACTTGGTTTTCGTAGAAGCACAACATAGTGTGATTCTCTGTAACCAGTTGTTCGCCTCAGGCAGGTGGAGTCTATCATCTCATTCATGCGTGGGTGGGAAAGGAACATCTCTGGTTTTATCTCTGAGATCCTCCCTGCACGTCCACAACAGAACTCGCCTACGTCCCTTCAAGCGACCATTCAAGGATGTGTTCTTTTAGGAGCTCGAGTAAATAGGTTATGAGAAACTTGGTCGAAACTCTGCATGCACTAATCGCTAAAACCCGCTCCATTGTTGGACGTCGAGGAGGAAATGGATAGATTAATCCACCAACAGCCGGAAAAGGCGGGACAGAGTGGATGGAATTTTTGATTTTTTTACTCAGGTTCGGTGCAGGCACCCCTTGTTCACCCACTTTATTGCATGTAAAACATGAGAAGAAAATAGATAATTCAATATCTCTTGCCTGACATTGAAACCACTGAGTAGCATATGGTGGCCCTCGTTGGCCCGACAACGTGTCTTCTTTCACCCCCCGAAAATATTTACAGCGTCAGGAGAAACCTCAAAGAGAAAGGCGTCTTCTTCGTCTTCTGAAATTCTTATGGGGAAGTAAATTCCTCTTAAGAAGGATGGGGGGAGGTGGGCTTTGACAGACTTTATCACGCTACACAGATGTTTATTTTTCGATTGTAACTTGAACGGGTTGCGATGCTGCTGACGAGTAAGGATAAAGGTGCTCAAGGTCAAAGAAAAAAGTAATGGCTGTCATCCCGGCTTTCATGTAGGTCGGCCATTAGAAGGCTCTAGTGCACTCAGTGTTAAATATAATGTGTCTGACTATACACTGCCAGTTATATCATTTCTTGGTTTGCTTGAGTTTATTTAGCTCAGCTAGTTTCTCTTTTCTATGGTACTCTTTTCTTCATATACCTAATATACTAAATACTATTTCTGCTCGACTCTTTCTCTGTATTCTCTGCTTCTCACTTTGTCATGGTATCAGAGCTATCACAGTAAGCCTCCTCACACAGCCTGGAGAGCAACCCGATCCTCAACAACGCAGAGACTACATTGTGAACGAGAACATAGGACGCAAGATTCTTCACAAAGCCTGGAGAGAAATCCGTAGTTCGCCATCCGCTCAAAAGATCGTCGCAGAAAACACACACGAGGAAGCAGAGCATAATACGCTCAAAAGATTGAGGAGTCAGAGCTGCAGGAGGCAGAAACGTTTGAAGAATTCAAAGAAATTCTTTCAAATTCGTGAAAGATTGCTGCAGAAGGCGGAAACATCTAAAGATCTCGTGAAATTCTTTCAAATTCATGAAAGATTGCTGCAGATGGCATAAACATCTAAAGATCTCATGAAATTATTTCAAATTAGTGAAATATTGTTGCAGATGGCAGAAACATTCAAAGAATTCGTGAAATTGTTTCAAATTCGTGAAAGATTGTTGCAGATGGCAGAAACATTCAAAGAATTCGTGAAATTGTTTCAAATTCGTGAAAGATTCACGAATTTCCTTCCTCAGGAGAAACTCTTTGCAGAAGCAGCAAAGAACACGCTAAAGGAGCAAAGGACAGCTAGACGCAGCGGTAATATCGATCCTGCTAACAGATCTGAGGTGTTAATCGAGCTCAGAAAGGACGAGAAGCACGCATGAAAGGCAAAAGATTTACAACCGTCAGATCTGGGAGCAAAGATCAACATCCATTGATATCGAAGTAAGGTGAGGCATTTTAAGTTTTTCGGCATTTCGTGGACCTGGAAACATAAGAGGGAGAGTCTTTCGACTCCCAGAGACGTGAAACTGCGAAAACGCGCCAGCCGTTGAATTTCAATGTTTCAGAGTTCGGGACTTGGAGCAGCAAAGGGTCGTGAAGTCGCTGCTTCGCGAAGTCCCGATTCGTGAAATCCCAAAGGAATCCAGACTGTTGGATCTGGAGCGCAGTGGCCCGAGAGCCGCTGGATCAAAGAAGTGCACAGAAGAGATCTAGAGCTGTCTGATTTTGCGTGGATAACAGATAGCCATCGGATCCAGGAGAAGCTGCACGACGTTTAACCCTCACATATGCAAAGGTGAGGACTCGACAAAGTCCCGAAAACATCATGACCGTTCACAAGGAGGACACGTGGCAGCGGTCGAGGTTTTGGGGAAATCCCCGAAAGGAGCATTTTGGCATTTCGGCTACCGAGAATGCAAAGGGTAAGAGTTCAGAACTCTTGACCCAAGAAATCCCGAAAGGATCATGCGCCGTCCATTTTGGAGGACAGGTGTTGAAGACCTATATTTACCGGGAATCCGGGTACCAGAAGATCAAGGAGGCAGGAGTCGTGTGACAAGAAGTCTTGACTCCCGAAATCGCGAAAGAAGAAGTCGCAATTGAACGAGCAGGGGAGATTTCGGGATCTCGCACACCGGGAGTCCGAAGGACCCAGGATCGTTGCAGCCAAACTCCCGAAATCCTGAATCGCGAAGTTCCGAAGTCATTGCAATAAATTAGTTTACACGCAGGAAACAGGTAAATACAAAATTTTCTAACAATTTTTTTTCTGTTTTGTTAAACTCTTTAAAGATGGCCACATCTAGCAATTTAGGACCAACTCAAGGTCCGATTCTTCTTGGAAATAATTATGAGTTTTGGTCTCTTCGAATGAGATCCTTCTTGCAAGCACAAGAGTGCTGGGATCTAGTGGATCTTGGATATGTGGAACCAGATCCAGCAGACCTTTCCACCATGACAAACCAACAGAGAACTGCTCAGGAAACACAGAGGAACAGAGAGAATAAAGCCAAATTCTGGATTCAAAATTCAGTGGATGACTTGATTTTATCAAAAATCACAGGCGCTGGTACTTCAAAACAGGCCCGGGACATCCTTAAATCAACCTACCAAGGAAATGACAGGGTCAAAATAGTCAAACTACAGATCTTGAGGACCCAATTCGATACTTTAAGAATGACAGAGTCTAAAAATGTGGATCAGTTTATGACCAGAGTCATGGGAATCGTGAACCAGATCAGATTGACTGGTGAAGCCATCCCTGATCAATGCATTGTTGAGAAAGTCCTCAGAAGTTTACCAAAGAAATTCGAAATGGTTGTTACAACAATCCTTGAATCTAAGGATTTGTCACGTTTTATAATAGATGAACTAATTGGTTCCCTGGTGACACATGAGACCAGACTACATCTCACAGATGAGTCAATCGCCAATGCCTTCAAAACTCAATTCTCCTTCAACAAAGGGAGAGGCAGAGGAAGAGACAGAGGTCACCAAGGATGAGGGAGCATTATAAGTAACCAACAATCAAGTGGAGGTAACAAACAACAGAACCAGAATCAAAATTTCCAAGGTCACAGACAACAACACCAGAATCAAAATTTCCAACCTCAAAGAGGCAGAGGGAGAAGATCAAATGAAAATCAAGCATACAATGCTATTACTGCAAAAAGTATGGGCACTATGAATCTGAATGTAGGAAGAAGCAAGCATATCAGTTCTCAGGCAGAGCACATGTCTCAAATCATACGGGAGAAACCTCAGGAGGTATGCTTTTCTCATGTCACAAGACTGAAGAACAACCTAAAGATATCTGGTTGCTGGACAGTGGATGCAGCAATCACATGACATGTAACAACGATTTACTTTCATGCATTGATTCTTCAATCTCATCTGATATTACACTTGGAAATAATTCCTTAGTCAAAGTTCAAGGAAAATGAACTGTACCTATTCTTACTAAACAAAATGTAAAGAAAGACATAAACAATGTCTATCATGTTCCAGATCTGAAACATAATCTACTAAGTGTAGGACAACTCATTGAACATGGCCATAAGGTACTTTTTGAGGGAGAATCTTGCAGGATATACGATAAAACCCCCAATAGAAAATTGATTTCTGAAATCCACATGACTCATAATAGGATGTTTCCCCCGACCCTCATAATTGAAAATCTGATCGAAACATATGCACAAAGTGCATCCACCCCCAATGAAACTATGGTTTGGCATACAAGATTTGGACATCTACCCTTTCAGAGTCTAATTCTTCTACATAAGCACTCCATGGTCAAAGGTCTCCCGATCTTCAAAGAGAAAAATCCCCCATGTGAGTCTTGCATACTTGAAAAACATAAGAGAACTAGTTTTCCACAGTCCTCCACTCAAGCCAAACAACATCTTGAACTTGTTCACACTGACCTATGTGGACCAATGCAAACAGAGTCCATAGGTGGTAGCTTTTATTTTCTGACGTTTATTGATGACTTTAGCAGGAAAATCTGGATCTATTTTCTCAGACAAGTTTGAAACTTTTGCAAAATTCAAAGAATTCAAAGCAGGAGCTGAAAAACAGATTGGCAAATATATAAAATCTCTCAGGTCAGATGGAGGAGGAGAATACAACTCCAACGAATTTGCAAATTTCTGCAAATCATAAGGCATTATCATGCAAACTACAACCAGGTATACTCCACAACAGAATGGAGTGGATGAAAGGAAAAAACAAACAATAATGAACATGGCAAGAAGCCTACTCAAAGAGAAATGTTTGTCAAATACTTTTTGGGCTAAAGCAGTAGCATGCTCAGCTTATCTCTTGAATAGATATCCAACCACAAGTCTAAAGATGAAAGTCCCTCAAGAAGCATGGAGTGGGACAAAGATAAATGTTGCCCATCTAAGGACATTCAGATGCATACCATACGCTCACATCCCTTCCGAATTAAGGAAGAAACTTGATGATAGAAGTGAGAAACACATCTTTACTGGATACAGTGAAACATCGAAAGCTTACAGGCTTTACAATCCAATCTCAAAGAAACTAATTCTCAGAAGAGATGTAAAATTTCTGGAAAATCAACTCTGGAACGAATCTGAAAATCAACAAATGGACAATCAAAATCCATTGCTGCCCAGTTCTGAAAACACAGAAAATTAAGGACAGTCAATACCTCAACTTGCTCTTCCAAGATTGCAGGTACAAGGACAACCTGAAAATTCTCAGGATAACTCAACTTCAAGCAGAGACTCATCCTCTGAACTTCAAAATCAAAGAAATCGAAGTTTGAGAGAAATCCATCAGCAGTTGGATGACATTGAACAACACAATTTTTTTGCATTAATGTCATGTCAACCTACATCTTTTAAAGAAGCAACTAAGGATCCACATTGGGTTCAAGCCATGAACCAAGAGATTGACTCCATTGAGAAGAACAAGACATAGGATCTTGTTGATTTTCCCAAAAACAAGAAAAAGGGCAGATTGAAAAACACAAGGCAAGACTTGTTGCCAAAGGATTCTGACAACAACCAGGTACTGATTATGGTGAAACTTTTGCCCCGGTAGCAAGATTAGACATTATAAGGACTCTATTGGCCATAGAAACCCAACACAAATGGCAAGTATACTAGATGGATGTCAAGTCATCTTTCCTGAATGATTTCTTAGAAGAAGAAGTCTATGTCGATCAACCACTTGGATTTGAAGTCCAAGAGCATCCAGCCAAAGTATATCGGTTGAAGAAAGCCTTGTATGGATTAAAGCAAGCTCCAAGAGCTTGGTACAACAAAATTGACACTTACCTGATCAAAAGTGGTTTCAGCAGAAGCCAAAATGAGCCAACTCTTTACACCAAAATAAATTAGCATGGTAAAATTTTGATTGTATGTTTATATGTTGATGACATGATATATACTGAAAATATTGAGTTAACCAGTTTTAAACATGCCATGCAATCTGAGTTTTAGATGACAAATCTTGGCATAATGAAATATTTTTTGGGGATTGAGGTTGATCAATCAACCAAAGGAATTTTTGTCTGTCAGAAAAAATATGCAACAGACATCATCAAAAGATTCCGCATGGAAGAATGAAATCTAGCAGAAACCCCTATACCCCTAGGCACAAAATTGAGCAAGAAATATGAAGGCCCTACAGTAGACCCTACCCTGTACAAAAGTTTAGTCGGCATTTTGTTGTATCTTACAACAACTAGGCTTGATATTATGTATGCAACCAACCTTGTTTCCAGATACATGGAATCCCCCAAAGATTCTCATTGGAAGATGGCAAAATGAATTCTGAGATATGTTGCAGGAAATCTCAATTTTGGCTTATGGTACACTAAATCCGATGATCATCATCTCTTTGGTTACACAGAAAATGATTTTGCAGGCAGCCTAGATGAAAGAAAAGTACCTCAGGACATGTTTTTCACCTGGGCAGGAACCTTATTTCATGGGCATGAAAGAAGCAACCAATTGTATCAATATATTCTGCATAGGTAGAGTATGTCGCTGATACCTCAACTTCTTGTCAAGCTGTGTCACTGAGATGAATATTGAAAGATATGTCACATACAGAAAAGGATCCAACTCCTATATTCTGTGACAACACCTCAACAATTTCTCTATCCAAAAATCATGTGTTTCACAAGAAAATCAAACACATTGACGCTCGCTTTCACTTCATCCACGAGCTAGTCAATAATGGTGATATTGCACTTCAATTATGTGGCTCTCGAGATCAGCTTGCAGATATCTTCACAAAGCCACTGGGAAAATCCGTTTTTGATTTTCAGAGACAACACTTGGGCATCATCAGTGCTGATGTTTGTAACTATTGAGTTTAAGAGGGAGTGTTAAATATAATGTAACCTCAACAGTCTGACTGTACACTGCCAGCTTTCCTCGCCAGCTGTACCATCATTTCTTGGTTTGCTTGAGCCTATTTAGCTGAGCTAGTTTCCCTTTTCTATGGTACTATTTTCTTCATATACCTAATATACTAAATACTATTTCTACTCTGCTCTTTCTCTGTATTCTCTACTTCTCACTTTGTCACTTAGTACCCACAATGGAATTGAACTAGACTTGGGGATTCTTGAAAGCACATGTGGTCGATAGGGGTGCTAAATTCTACGTGTTTTTACATTCAGATCCTTTCAATCTACTTCTGAAAAGCCAACAGCCAGAGAGGACACTGATTACCAAGTTTGATATCCTGTTCTTTAAGCTTTGAGTTTTTACTTTCTTTCTCTTTCAATAAATTCGGCTTTAAAAACTGTTTCATTCTTTTTTAAGCTTCATCGCTGACAATGTTCAATCAATTCAACTTTAAATGTTGTTCATGTCCTTTTCAATATTTATAAATCTGGCTTTAAAACACAATTTTTAACTAGAAACAATGGATGCAGATGGAACTAGTACTTGCAAAGGCCGACGCTTGAGAATTTACAACATATATGGAGTTGATCAGAAAAAACCAATTTTTACTCAAATTCGACATTTTCTGCAGGCCATTAGAGGCTTGTAAGTCGACATTGTTTGCAGGCTTTGGAGGCTTTCATTTTTTGCTATGAAACATCTTTGAAATTTGAGCTTAACCCGAATTCAACCGCATCAGATTAGTTTAACCTGACTGTAGATTCAGGTCATCTAAGTCCTAGCCACAATTGAGCCCTTAGATGATGTCAATCCACAATCCAGTTAAAG
>SNQJ01S0017148.1:161756-172558 GCA_010110895.2 Picea sitchensis
CCAAACTTAGTACATAGCACTTATGTGAACATTATCTCTAACACCCCCCTTTAATGCTTACATTAAAAAAACTTACAATACTGAAATCATGATTACAAAATTTGTCATATGTGTGACTAGTCCTCATATTATTCACTTACACCTATCTGTGAACTTCATAGACACACTCTTTCTCTCCCATCATCTTCGAGCTACCACTTCGTACAACACAGATAAAACTGCTTCCGACCATCTTTGACGTTCTTTGTACAACCGATGCTTCTCGACTTCCCGAAGGACAATCTTGATACTATATTATCCTATGGATACACTACCATCTGTTGAATTCCCCTGAAGAGAAAATTTCAACAATTATATAGGACAATGATCTATTACTGGATATTTTCAATAGTCAATCATACAACTGAACTTCTTAAATACACATACAATAACATATACAAAGATAACCTGTAACCAATGCTCTTGAAACCCGAAGCACAACAAGATCCATCAATTTTATAACATGCTTAAACATAACCAAACTAGTGACCAACTTGTGGTAAGATCGAGGCTTCCGCACACACCAGCTTAAGTAATGCTACCATGTTGTATAGTTGGTTCTACATCATTTATTTACAAACTAAATACTTAATAAAACAACAAATTTAGAGCGCATTCCACACATAAACAAATTTTTCTATCTCGCCAGATTTTCCATGCAGCAGTGGGTTCACACTTGAACAAGGGAAAAATAAATTGGTCACAGCTCCATCTTTTGCAATCCATTTCTTTGAACCTGACAGTGGCAGCATGAGGCTGTTCTTCAACTATGAACCAACGATAATCTTCCCATTGCAAAAAAAACCAGTGATCTATTGTCCACGATGATTCTTCTTGCAAATGCCATCGATCTAATGCAACAACAGAATTCCTCTTTTAGAGTCGTGGTTTTTCTCTTTGAACGACAACTCCAAGTTGATACAGTGATTTTTGGAAATGATTGGTTCCCTCTCGTGACAATAATAGATCCAACGATCTCTGCTCAGGTAGGAATTTCTCTAAGCAGTGGAATTTCTCTAAGCAGCGATATCTCTTTGTTTTTTTTTTTCATAAGCATTAGCCAAATCAACATCCACTGGCTTTCACCTTGAACAATATTGTGATTGGCGGTGACTTTCTTCAAAAGTGATAGGCGGTGACTCCCTTTTCGAGCTTCAACATTAACATCGACTCTTTTTTACACAGCGACACACTCTTGTAACTATTATTTCACACAACAAATAAATAAACAATGCAATCCACTCCCGTATGCTAACATATTTACAAAAGTCGACTTATCATTTTTCTCACATCTCTTGGCTATCCCATGAGGGATTTAAGCCAGTCTAGGCTCTGATAAAAAAATAGAGAAATGAGGAGCAACCATTGGACAGTCTTAAACGAAATAATAAATTGTATTATTCACCATTACACATAGATACATACGTATATATATAGTTGGAGTGAGATCTAACTAACTCCAAACATAGATAGATAGGTTGAGAGAATATCTCAACAATCTCCAACAAAACTTCAAACCAATCCCAAACTTAGTACATAACACTAATGTGAGAATTATCTCTAACAGTGGGCATGTTGGGCCCCTGTGAGCCCATGTGGCATAAACTTGCCAACTCATCAGGCTCATGCAAATATATGGCAGGGACATTGCTACATGTAGCTTGTGTTGAATTTGGTGACAACAAATTCCTCCAAGGATAGATTTTTGATCCTATTATTCAGCGTTGGTTGTAACTAATAAGACCAAGTTAGAATATGGATGAGATCACATTCATTTAAGTTTCTTATGTAAATTAATATAAATTTATGTATGACCGTAGAGGTAAAGGGGAGGATATGAGAGAGCTTGCAAGTTTGTTGTAAATCTCCATGATCTGAATAATAAGAAAACCGATACCTCTTCTTGGTGGACGTAGCCCAACATTTGAGTGAACCATGTGAAATCTCTGTGTTTATAATCTGCATGATTGTTGATTGTCATATGTGAATTGTGTTTTCCACATTTGCAATTCTAACAAATGGTATTAGAGCGATTGAGTTGAGATTGCTATGTTGAGAGGCCGCGTGGGTGAAATATTGCTATATGCTATCAAGGAGCATGGGTGAAGTATCCAATCTGCTATATGCTATAAGGGAGCACGGGTGGAGTATTCGATCTGCTATATGCTTGAAGGGAGCGCTACTTCCAAGTCAGCGCTGGGCTCTCCCGGTGGAGGGAGCTCCGTTTTCAAAGGACCCTTATAAATTTTTGATTTTATACTTCAGCGCTAGCCTGTATAAGGGAAGGGAGCGTCGATATTCCTTAAAGGAAACATTCACATGGTTTGAAAAATCAAAGGTACGAAGTTTTACAATATTTGGAATTAAATATTGTATGCATAATTAAAGGTCTTTTTTAAAAATGATTTTTCTTTTTTAAAGCGTGTAAAATTCAAGTGGGTGGATGCTTTAAAAAGGTTAATCTTTTTTTTTTTAATAAAATGTGAGGTTAGTAAAAAGTTTTTTTATTAAATTTTTTTATTAAACCTTTTTGGAGTTTATACCATTATTCCTTCACATTTTTTAAAGGGCATTGGTTTTATAAGCAGTGGTTTTGGAATTTTTTATTTTTTTAATGACGAAAACTCAGAGTGCTAAGTTTGAAATTGAGAAGTTCAATGGAAATTGTTTTTTCGAGATATGGAAGGTTAAGATGCATGATCTACTCGTGCAACAAGACGTGGTGAAGACACTTTTGGGAAAATAAAAGCAACCCACGACCATAACAAATGAAGACATGGATGAGATCGATGTGAGAGAACTGAGTGCCATACGTCTGTGTTTGGCCGATGATGTTCTGTTCAACATTGTTGTGGAGAAGACAATAGCCGGTTTGTGGACGAAGCTAGAAAGCTTGTATATGATGAAATCCTCGACGAACAGGATCTTCCTGAAAAGACAATTGTACAGTTTGCGCATGAAGGAAGGTACGAAAATAGATGATCATTTAAATACTTTTAATACTCTTTTAGTCGAGTTGACTAGCATGGGAGTAAAATTCGATTCCGAAGATAAATAAATTACATTATTGTGTTCTTTTCCCGCATCATGGGATCACTTTTTTACCTCTATTAGTTTCATCACAACAAAAATTATTGAGTTTTATGTTATTGTTGGAGCACTACTGTCTGAGGAAACAAGGAAGAAAACCAATTCAGAAACCTCTACATCTGAGGCGATGATGGTCAGAGGTAGACCTAAAGAAAGAGGACAAGGTCAAAGGGATTTCTCTCAGTCAAAGTCGAAGGACAATAAGAGAAATCCTAAGTCCGGGTTTTGTGGCAAATTTGGACACCTAAAGAAGGATTGTTGGAAGCGACAACAAGCCTCCAAAGAAGACCCTCCAAAAGAAATGAAGGAAGCGAACACAACTGAAACAGGTTCAACAACAGGTTCAGGTATGACTGATGAAGTTTTATCAATTAGTATTGGTTCATGTCATGATAAACAATGGTTATTAGATTCCGATGCTTCAAATCACATGTGTCTTCATAGACACTGGTTTGTTACTTACCGGTCTATAGATGATGGAATAGTTTACATGGGAAATGATATCTCGTGTAAAGTTGTGGGAATTGGTAGCATTCCAATTAAGATGTTTGATGGAACTGTTAAAATACTAACTGATGTGAGACATTTACCTGAGCTTAGGAAGAACCTAATTTCTTTTGGAGTCTTAGACACTGGAGGATATAAGAGTATTATTCAAGGTGGAGTTATGAAGGTCTAAAAAGGAATCCTATTGGTCATGAAGGCGAAGAAGGTTGTAAACCTGTTTCTGTTAGAAGGAAGAACCGATTCAGATCATGCGACAGCTGTATCCGAGAATGACAGTGATTCTGTTTGACTGTGGCATCAACGTTTGGGCCATATGAGCGAAAGAGGATTGAAGGTATTATCTGATCGCAAGTTGCTTCTTAGTCTAAAGTCTTTAAAGTTATATTTCTACAAGCATTGTATTTATGGAAAACATAATAGGCAGAAATTTAAAGCCGGAAGGCATACCAGTGAAGGAATCCTTGATTATATCTATATGTGGATCTATATGTTGAAAAGAGAGGATGATGTGTTTATTGTTTTCAAGCAGTTTAGAGATTTAGTGGAAAAGAGCACTGGTAGATCCATTAAATGTTTAAGAACTGATAATGGTGGTGAATTTATGTCAATGGAATTTGAGAACTATTGCAAGGAGTTTGGGATTGATAGGCATAAAACCACAACCTATAATCCTTAGCAAAATGGAGTTGCTGAATGCATGAACATGACTCTTTTAGAGAGAGCAAGGAGTATGCTTAGTAACGCCAACTTGTAGCAGGAACTGTGGGCAGAAGAAGTAACTACATCTTGTTATCTGGTGAAACGATCACCATCAACAACAATAGAGTGCAATATTCCTGAAGAGGTATGGAAAGGCCATCATTGTAATTATTCTAATCTTAAAGTTTTTGGTTGTGAAGCCTATGCTCTAATTCCTAAACACCAACGTTCTAAATTAGATCCAAAATAAAAAAGGCGTATCTTTGTTGGATATGGTGATGGTATTAAGGGGTATAGGTTGTGGGATTCCATTGCCCACAAGATCACCATTAACAGATATGTAATATTTGATGAATCATCTCTCATCAAATCATATGTAGATGTTCAAATGAAACATGAAGAAGTACCTAAGTATCAATAGATTCAGTTTGAAGCCAGTTCAAATACAAATGAAAGTGAACATGAGCAATTTTCTGAAGATGTTCATGAAGATTTTCCCACAGAGGAAGACATGGTTGATGATAAAAATCAACATAATGTGGATGAGCCACATAATTCCCTAAGGAGGTCTACGCGGGTCAGAAATCCTCCAAGAAGGTATGTTGATTTTGTTTCGTCAATTTCTTTAAGTACTAATGATGATGAACCTTCGTGCTATCAAGAAGTTGTGAAGTGTTCTAACAATGATAAATGGAAAGAAGCAATGAAGGATGAAATGAAGGCATTAGAGAGGAATGCCACATGGGACCTGGTAGAAATTCCAAGGGACAGAAAAACTGTAGGTTGCAAGTGGGTCTACAAGCTGAAGAAGGGTGTTGATGATAAGGTGGAAAGGTACAAAGCAAGGTTGGTTGCGAAAGGATATTCTCAAAAAGAAGGTATTGACTTTCATGAGATTTTTTCACCATTTTTTAAGTCTGTTTCAATTCAAATTGTGTTAGCATTAGTTGCATTACTTTATTTGGAGTTGGAGCAGGTAGATGTTAAAACTGCCTTCTTACATGGAGATTTGGATGATGAAATTTACATGGAAAAACATGAAGGGTTCGTTCAGAATCACAACAATAAATTTGTTTGCAGGCTCAATAAATCATTGTATGGTCTGAGGCAGTCACCCAGACAATGGTAAAAGAAATTTGACTCTTTCACGGTGAGCCAAAATTACACAAGGAGTGAGTATGATCATTGTGTCTACTTTAAGAAATTGAATAATGGCATATTCATTATATTAGTATTGTATGTTGATGATATGATTTTAGCAAGAAAAAACATAACTGCGATCAACAAGTTAAAGACTCACATGGCTAGGACGTTCGATATGAAATATCTAGGAGTAGGAAGGCAGATTTTGGGCATGGAGATTTTCAGAGATAGGAGGAATGGTAAGCTTTGGTTGTCACAACATAAGTATGTTGAGAAGATACTTTTGAGGTTTGGTATGAACGATGTGAAACCAGTTTCAGTCCCTTTGGCTTCCCATTTTAATCTTTCTTCAAGTTTATGTCCTAGTACAAAAGAAGAAACTGAATATATGTCTCGAATACCACATGCTAATGAAGTAGGAAGTCTAATGTATGCGATGGTCAGTACAAGGCCAGACATTTCACATGCAGTTGGGGTTGTCAGCAGATATATAGAAAATCTAGGTAAAGCACACTTGGCAACAATGAAATGGGTGCTTCGATATTTGACAGGCACAAGTGATTACTGTATCACTTATAACAGTGGTTGTAAATTAGTCTCTAGATATGTTGATTATGATTTTGCAGGTGATTTGGACAAGAGAAGGTCAACTTCAGGGTATGTATTTACTCTTACAGGTGGAGCTATTAGTTGGATGTAAAAGATACAAAACATTGTTTCTTTATCCACTACAGAAGCTGAATACGTAGCTGCTTCACATGCTTGCAAAGAGGCAGTTTGGTTGAAAGGTTTGTTTGGTGAGTTTGGAAGGATGCAGGAAAAAGTAAAGTTATTTTGTGATAGTCAAAGTGATATTCTCTTGGCTAAGAATCCAACCTACCACATTAAAAAAAAACATAGACCTATCAAGTACCATTTTGTAAGACAGTTCATCGATGACTGTGGAGTCTCTCTTGAGAAAGTGGATACAAAAGAGAACTGCGCAGACATGTTCACAAAACTAGTACTTTTAGAGAAGCTACGATGGTGCTTGGCTTCTCTTGTCTTACAGAAAAGGTGATGAACAAAAGGAAGGAGCAAGGTATCAGGTCAATTGTTGTCAAGGTGGAGATTGTTGAATTTGGTGACAACAAATTCCTCCAAGGATAGATTTTTGATCCTATTATTCAACGTTGGTTTTAACTAATAAGACCAAGTTAGAATATGGATGAAATCACATTCATTTTAATTTCCTGTGTAAATTAATATAAATTTATATATGCCCGTAGAGGAAAAAAGGAGGATATGAGAGAGCTTGCAAGTCTGCTGTAAATATCCATGATCTGAATAATAATACAACTGATACCTCTGCTTGGTGGACGTAGCCCAATGTTTGGGTGAACCACGTGAAATCTCTATGTTTCTAATTTGCATGATTGTTGATTGTCATATGCGAATTGTGTTTTCTTCATTTTCAATTCTAACAACTTGTTATACATAAACATTATGGAGTTTTCTAAGTGGGATGGAAATTGATGAAATGTAATGCTAGATTATTGATTAAGTGTGGTGCTAGATTATTTCAATTGCATATTTTCTGTTGAAAATAAATGAGTTGTAAAGGTTTCTTTTGTACTAATCCATTTTTCATATTTTGTTTTTTCCTTTGATGGCCCCCAAAACTATAAGATCTGGAAAATGTACCGCAAACCAACAATTCCAAAACCTTTTCCTTGAACAAATATAGTATCGAATGAGAAATAGTTACTAGAGGATTTATCCAATCTAAAAGTAATTATGTTTGAGTGTGAGCTTGAATAGTTATGATAACTCAGGGAAATTTAATTGATTAATCTTTGTAACATTTCGGGTAAATAGAATTTTAATGTGTATTGAAATATTGATTGTATAAATGTGGGTGTCCTTTGAATGGAGATGAAGTTAAGGATAAATGACCATTTCATTCCCTAGTTTATCATATTGAAAATTGTTAAGTTTATAGCAAATATTAAGTTCTTTACAATTTACTAGAAAATAATACCATAAGCAGGATCACTAAAAGAAACACAATCACAAGGTACACAACATTTATCCTCGGAAACCTTCACGGGGGAGAAAACCCAGCAAAAACTTCCTTAATATAGATTTCTAATACAATGCCAAGATAATAAACCAAACACTAGAGAATATCCAACACTGATCAATGTGCCTCTCTCTCTTTCTCTTCCAGCAACTGCAACTTCCTTCAAACTTGTGCACTAGATGAGTGACTTGAGTGAGTGAGTGAATGGGGCACTAGAATCTCTTATTTATACTAGTCGAGGAATGATAGGTTGGTGTCTCTTCATCAAGCAGGGTCGCCTTCTCCACTTAGTGGCTAAATCCACTTTAATTATCCCTAGGGGACGACTTCTCAATTAGCCTCATACAATTAGGGTTTGACCAATCCAAAAAAGGGGATTTGGTCATAAATAAGTCCCGACATGATCAATCCACAAAAGGGGATTGATCTATTTAATAATAACTCAATAATAAGTAGAATATTATTCAAAGTTACAATATTTCAACACTCCCCCTTAACAAGAAGGGTATTCTACAATACAACATCATCAAGAGAGAGAGAGAGGGAAACAACATCAACAATGTCTTGAACACTGACTGGCATATCTATAAATCATCATAATTTTTTCTCATCATCAATAAAATCATCATTCACAGCATGGAGATGGAGTATCATCATCATCATCAATCACAACATGGAGATGGAATAGAATCATCATCATTGTTCACAACATGCAGTTGGAATCCGAAACATCAACATAAATTATCATAAAAGCTATTGATCCAAAATCGGATTCAGAAGCCTGTCAGGGCATGAAAAATGCTCAAAAATGAAAGTGCTCAGAATCCGACGAAACCACCACCATTGCGTCCATCTCGTCTTCCTAATTCTGGTGGTATAATTTTTTTGTCAAACAGAGTTCGTATGGAGAAGATATCGCATTCTTTCCGCCAAGCCAAACAAGCAAAATTTTGGAAGCTGACTGTACCTGTTCGTACAGTCCGTACAGGACACATGTCAGTCTGTATAGGACACATGGCAGGTTCGTACACTGACACATGGCAGGTTCCGTACAGGACATGTGGCGGCTCCAGGGAGTGCCACGTGTCAGGCTGATTTGGCATTTTTGGCGCGTAGTTGGACCAATCCTGAAGTGACACGTGTCACCACTGGAATGGTGACACGTGGCACGAGATGACGTCAGCATCATACGGCAGATGACGTGGCACATATGACTGGGACGTACGGTGCGCTGATGTGGCAAGTGACGTGGGTGAATCAACGATGGATACATGGCATCTTCTGGTTGGATGACGTGAACGAATCATTGGTTTGAGGCAGGGAAGCTGTTGAGGAGGAGATGCTGTCGGACAATTTCTGAGAGCTTCGGACATCCGTTTCAGGTGCCGTCTTTTGTACAAGATCCTAGATATCTGGGCGAACATGACTAGATCAGTCTGGAAGCCATTCAGCATTGTAATGATGTACCATTAAGCTTTCGAACAGAAATAAAGAAGCCTCCCCCACAGAGAAAAGGCCCGGAGACGTAGGAAAAGTTGTGCCGAACTCCGTTATCAACCTGTGCATTATGGTTTGCTATTTTTCATTGCATTTCAGATCTGCAAATATGTTAATGGCTGTATAATTTCTCTTCTTTTCTCGTTCTTTTGTTAAGTTTCCCAATGGTCAATTAATGCATGCAATTAAAAACTCAACCATAAGTCATTCGAAAAATCCTGACGGATCAAGTGGTATCAGAGCTAGTTGACGTTTGGAATTGAGTTTGCATGTTAACCAGGGAAGAGCACATCTNGTTAGGATAGATTAGGCTAGGCTAGGTAGAGTAGGCTAGGCTAGGATAGATTATAATAGAGTAGGTTAAGCTAAGTAGAGTAGGCTAGGCTAGGTAGAGTAGGCTAGGCTAGGCTTGGTAGAGTAGGGTAGGCTAAGCTAGGTAGAGTATGCTAGGCTAGGCTAGGTAGAGTAGGCCAGGCTAGGTAGAGTGATCCGAAATCGGATTTAGAAGCCTGACAGGGCATGAAAAATGCTCAAAAATGAAAGTGCTCGGAATCCGACGAAAACAACACCATTGCGTCCGTCTCGTCTTCCTGATTCCGGTGGTATAATTTTTTTTTTCAAACGAAGTCCGTATGAAGAAGATATCGCATTCTGTCTGCCAAGCCAAACAGGGAAAATTTTGGACGTTGACTGTATCTGTCCATACAGTCCGTACATGACACGTGGTAGGTCTGTACGCTGACATGTGGCAGATTTCGTACAAGACATGTGGCAGATCTAGAGCGTGACATGTGTCAGGCTGATTTGGCATTTTTGGCGTGCAGTTGGACCAATCCTGAAGTGACACATGTCACCACTGGAAGGGTGACACGTGGCACAGGTGATGTCAGCGATGACATGGTAGTGCTGACTGGGCGTATGGCAAGTGACGTGGCAAGGTACGAACGTTGATGTGGCAGGTGACGTGGGTGAATCAGCGATGGACACGTGGCATCTTCTGGTTGGATGACGTGAACGAATCATCAGTCGACACGTGGCATGCATTGATTGGATGTGAGGGTGCCATGTGGCCCAATCACGAGCTGCCACATGGCACCCCGGGTTTAGCCAATGAGGGCTGTGTCAAAAGTTTTTGGGGCCCGAGGGATTCGAACCCCGAACCTCCACCTCCGTCCACGCCTTAACAAAGCTTCCGATTGCCAACGCGCCACCGTATTGAATCTTAATATGGAATGATTTCATATTAATTTAAAATTGACTATGGTTGGGTTCGGGCCACGACCGGGCCGGGGCTTAGCCCCAGCCCTTGGTCGCGACAGTATTACATATGACCCACATTTTGTTATTTATGTGCGCGTTTGTAATATGGTTTGTTACGCCCGTGGTTATGTTATAGCTGCCATATGACTGGGGGGTTAGTACCAAAGGGGGTCAACACATAGCGCTCGGCCACATGGTCACCCCATACGACCTTGCCAAGAGGGGCCACGCCCAGGACTAGGGGCTAGCTCCTGAATTAGTTCAAAAATGGGTTTATAACTATAATATATAGTTTTAAAGTTGGTTTCATAACCACTTTTATTATTTTAAATGTAATTAACTCCTTTTTTAATGTAATTGGGGGTTATTGGGCTTTTTTAGAGCCTAATGTTTGGGAGGAAGTTGGAGATGGATAACCAACTTCCCCACTATTTAACCAAGGCCATTTTGAGGCCAAGGGGAGAGATTTTGGAGAGATTTTGGATGGTTTTGGAGAGCATAGATG
>SNQJ01S0017148.1:172608-197483 GCA_010110895.2 Picea sitchensis
GTGGTATAATTTTTTTGTCAAACGGAGTCCGTATGGAGAAGATATCGCATTATGTCCGCCAAGCCAAACAGGCAAAATTTTGGATGCTGACTGTACCTGTCTGTACAGTCCGTACAGGACACGTGTCAGTCCGTACAGGACACGTGGCAGGTCCATACGCTGACATGTGGCAGGTTCCGTACAGGACACGTGGCGGCTCCAGGGAGTGCCATGTGTCAGGCTGATTTGGCATTTTTGGCGCGCAGTTGGACCAATCCTGAAGTGACACATGTCACCACTGGAAGGGTGACACGTGGCACGAGATGACGTCAACATCGTACGGCAGATGATGTGGCATGGATGACTGGGACGTACGGTGCGCTGACGTGGGTGAATCAACGATGGATACGTGGCATCTTCTGGTTGGATGACGTGAACGAATCATCGGTCGACACGTGGCATGCATCGATTAGATGTGAGGGTGCCACGTGGCCCAATCACGGGTTGCCACGTGGCACCCCGGGTTTAGCCAATGAGGGCNTACTGCGCCTTCGTGTAAAGTCTCCGACCAACGGGCCAACGAGCGGTTCTTGTTACCATATGCTCGGGGGTCCACTCCATTGCGGGCGCGACGGTTGTAACAACTTGACCCATGGTCCTATATACACGCCATGAGACTGGGGGCTCTACCACTAAACGCGCGGGGTTACGACAAACATATGGTGCACGTTTTTGTAAATCCCGTGGCCATATGTTATGCCGCATGTGACCGGGTGTTGGAGCGAGAGGGGTGGCCCGTGCTTAGCCCTTTGGGCTAGCGCGTGGCCACATGAAGCTGCATGTGACCGTCCAAGGGGGCGCACGCCCAGGAGAAAGGGGCTAAGCCCAAATATAACTACATTATAGTTAAAAGTGGGTTTTTATAACCACTTTTATTATTTTAAATGTAATTAACCCATTTGTTAATGGTTTTTATCCATTTTTGGGGGTTATTAGACATTTTTAGAGCCTGAATTCGTGGAGGAAGTTGGATATGGATAACCAACTTCCCCACTATTTAACCAAGGCCATTTTGAGGCCACGGGAGAGATTTTGGTGAGAAATTCAGAGCAGAGATGCTGAGGCAAAGACAAGTCAAAGCCAGTTTGAGGCAGGGAAGCTGTTGAGGAGGAGATGCTGTCGGACGATTTCTGAGAGCTTTGGACATCCGTTTCAGGTGCCGTCTTTTGTGCAAGATCCTAGATATCTGGGCAAACATGACCAGATCAGTATGGAAGCCATTCGACATTGTAATGATGTACCATTAAGCTTTAGAACAGAAATAAAGAAGCCTCCCCCACAGAGAAAAGGCCCGGAGACGTAGGCAAAGTTGTGCCGAACTCCGTTATCAACCTGTGCATTATGGTTTGCTGTTTTTCATTTCATTTCAGATCTGCAAATATGTTAATGGCTGTATAATTTCTCTTCTTTTCTCGTTCTTTTGTTAAGTTTCCCAATGGTCAATTAATGCATGCAATTAAAAACTCAACCATAAGTCATTCAAAAAATCCCGACGGATCAGGTATAAAAACAATATCATCATCAATAACACAAGGCTAGAGAAACAACATCATTAAAGCACAAGGCCAAAGCAACACCATCATCATCATCATATAGAAATAAAATGAAGCAGGTGTAACAACAACATTTTGTGGTACTCTTATAGTCCCTAGGGATCTTCCCAAGAATCATAGGATTCCCTAGGATATAAAATCCTAACATAGCTACCACGTGGTACTCTAACAGACCATCCTTACTAGACCTTCAGGATCTGCGAAGGAATCATAAGATTCCCTAGGATTATAAAAATCCTAATGGAGCTACCACTACTAACCACAACTGACATATACATGCACATGTACTCTAACAAATCNTTGGGATCTATCCATGAATGATCAGTCCCCTAGGATATAAAATCCTAATTGAGCTACCTGTTGTTGGTCAGGATACCATAGTATCATCAACATCACTCCCCATTTCGAGGGAGGTCCTTTCATACTATGCCAAGCTTGTATTGAAAGTATTCAAACTTTACACGAGATGAAGGCTTGGTCAACACATCTGCAACCTGCTCATATGTGCCAACATATTGGAGTTTAACAACTCCCCTCTGCACCATATCAAGAATGTACTGATAGAATATTTCTATGTGCTTTGATTTATCATGGAACCCAAGATTCTCCGTCATCTTTATGCAACTCTGGTTATAACATAGAATCACAATTTCTTCCATCTCCAAATCAAATAGACTTGTTAACAACTTTCGAAGACATATGGATTCACAACTGGGGGAACATGCAACAATGTATTTTTCTTCTGCTGTGCTAAGATCAATACAGGATTGCTTCCTACTCTGCCATGAAGTTATGGCTGACCCCAAACTGAAACAACATCATGAAGTGATATTTCTATTAGAAACACTTCCATCCCAATCTAAATCAGTATAACCAATCAGTCTGAAGTCATGATCTCCATTATAACTGAGACCAAATCCAACGTGCCCTTAAGGTATCTCATCACATGCTTTGCAGCTGTAAGGTGAACACTTCCGGGCTCTACCAGGTACTCACTCAAGGTCTTCACAAAAAAACATATATTGGGCCTGGTATTCGTTAGATACATCAACATACCAATAATCTATCTGTACAGAGTAACATCAACCAATTCTGACACAGTATCAACCAAGAGCTTAAACTTTGTTTCCATGGGTGTGTTCATGGATTTACATTCCAACATATCAAACCTCTTCAGTATTTCAACTGCATACTTCCCTTGGTTAAGGAAGATCTTCTCTGGGCTCTGCCAAAATTCGAGACCTAGGAAATAGTGCATCATGCCTATGTATTTCATCTCAAATTCTGTAGCGAGCTTCTTCTTACAATCTATGATGATCTTTTATTCTCCAGTTAAGAATAAGTCATCCACATACAGTAGAAATATAACCGACTCATCATTCATAACCTTGAAGTAAGGTTAGAATCAAATTTACCATTGGTAAAGCCCAAGCTCGTCAGGAAACTGCCAATTCTTCCATACCAAGCTCTAGGAGCTTGCTTCAACTTGTACGGAGCCTTATTCAACTTGCAAACATGAGTATTTCTATTTCCAACTTCAAACCCTTGAGGTTGTTCTATATACACTTCTTCTTCAATAACACAATTTAAGAAGGTTGTTTTCACATCCATCTGGTGCAACTTCCACTTCATCTTGGCTGCAAGAGCTATGATGGTTCTAATAAAAGTGTATCTTGATACATGAGAAAACATCTCTTCATAATCAATGCCTTCCTTTTGAGAAAAACCACGAGCTATGAACCTTGCTTTATGTTTTTCAATACTTCCATCCGCAACATGTTTTATCTTGTATAACCGTTTGGAAGATACCACATATTTTTCCTTCGGTCTGGGAACTATTTCCCATACATCATTTTTTATAATGGATTGGTATTCTTCTATTATGGAATCCACTCAATCTTTCTTCTGAATGACATTTTCAAATCAAGTAGGTTCCTTTTCTATGAGATTGCACATCAAAGCCATATAACTGGAGAATGACTTAGGTTTATTTATTTGTCTCATGGTTCCTTCTAGGGCACCATACTTCTCTCCATATTGAATAATTTACCTTTCCCAAACTAGCTTTCTCTTGTGAGAGATCGTCATTTGGGGAGGTTTTTGAGATTCTATCATATCATGAGATTCTATCATATCATGATCTTCTGGAATATCTTCATCGGGGGTATTTGTAACTTCCCTCACTAGTTCTACAACTCTGGGAGCTATAGGTTCTTCTTCATATACTTATTCAAGATAACATCTTCTTGATTTATTAAGTGCTTCATCTTCATCAAAGGTTACATCTTTTCCGATCTCAATATGATGGTAACCTGGTATGTAAATTCTAAAGGCCTTTGAGACCTCATAGTATCCAACAAATATTCCCTTCTTTCCTGAAGGGTCCATCTTAGTTCTCCTTTGTTTCAGAACATTTACAAACAATGGACAACCAAATATCTTGAGATGGCTTATTTCTTTGGGGGTTTCGAATCCAAGTGCACTATGGGATAATATGTTTTGGACATACACTTTTGTTCTTGTTGCTTCTGCTCATAAGTGCATTGGAAGATCTTGATCGTGGATCATAGTCTTCACTGCTTCCATTATAGTTCTGTTCTTTATTTCCGCTACACCATTTTTTTGAGGATTGTATGGAGTGGTGGGCTCCCTCTTAATCGTGACATATCTGCAAAATCTTAAAAACTATTTTGAGGTGTATTATTCTCCATTATCTGACTTGAGTATCTTTATTTTTCTTTCAAAGAGATTCTCTATCAAGGCTTTCAATTCCTTGAATTTTCCAAACACTTCATCTTTTGATTTCAAGAAGTAAACCCAAGTTTTGCGAGAATAATCATCAATAAATGACACATAACATACATACCCACTAATAAAAGTTGATGTCATTAGGCCACATACATCTGAGTGGATGAGCTCCAAGACTCCTTCTGCTTTACTGTCTCTCTTCGGGAAAGGATCGTTTATGTTCTTTACTTGTGCACATCCCTTGCACACACCTTCATGGTCAACCTTGAATTCTGGTAGACCTGTAACTGCCTTGCTCACATAAGTTAAGGCTTTGTAGTTGATGTGATCTAGTCTTCTATGCCAAAGTTCACATGGACTCTCAGTGGAGCGAGTCAAAGATGCATCTGAGTGACCTTTTAACTAATACAAGCCACCTTCTTCTATTCCAATGACAATTGCATCTTTTATGGTTTTTCCTTTAGGCCACATAAGAACTTCAACATCTATGAATGCAACTCTTAAGTATTTCTTATCTAAAGCTGAGATATAAATTAAGTTCTTTGTCAAACCTGGTACATATAGTACATCCTTCATCTTCATCGGGGTCCTTGAATCAAGTTTGTAGGTGAACTCTCCCACTCCTTTGATAGGGTACTGGTAATCATCTCTAAGTGTAACTTTATGGGGAAAGTTATTTTCTATAAGGCTAGAGAGAATGTCTCTCTAACCTTTCATGTTCTTAGAAGAACCACTATCTATGAGCCAAGTATCCTCTCCAGGGGACATAGATCTCAAGAAGGCAGAAAATAAAAAATAGTCTTCAATCTTTTCTTTAATCATCTTTGCGGGTGGCTCATCATCTTCAATTGCATGGGCATGGTGTCTCTTGTTATTTCTCTTCTTGTATTCTTCTCTTCTGGATGGACAATTCTTAGCAACATGTCCCATCTTGTCACAATGATAACATTGATAAGAGGATAAATCTTTTTCTCTTCTTTGACCTTTCTAAAACTTCTGGAATCTTCTTGGAGGGTGAGATTATTTATGGAAATCGGTGAATCTCTTTGGGGAGTGAGATTCCTTATGGTGGTGGGTATCCTTTTGGAAACGAGACCTTTTCCTTCCTCCTTTAGCATGAGAATATAGGTCTTGGNACTTCTGGAATCTTCTTGGAGGGTGAGATTATTTATGGAAATCGGTGAATCTCTTTGGGGAGTGAGATTCCTTATGGTGGTGGGTATCCTTTTGGAAACGAGACCTTTTCCTTCCTCCTTTAGCATGAGAATATAGGTCTTGGTATTCATCCCTTAATAGTACTACTTCTCGGTTAGCTACTCTTTCTTCTTCTTGAACACATTCTTCCCAAAGAATGTCAAATTGGAGTTTCTCCATTCTTGCACAGATAGTTTGAATGAAGGCATCCCAAGGTCTTTTGAGACCATTAAGAGCTGTCAATATGAGTTCATATTCATCCAAGTTGTCTCCAATTGCTTCTAGTTGTTCCTTGAATTGAGAAACCCTAGAGAAATAGTCATGAACAATTTCTCCTTTCTGCATTTTCGTGTTATTGAGTTGGTTTTTCAGATTCATCTTTCGATTGATATTTCTTACTTCATACATCTTGGTTAGGGAATCAAACATTTATTTTGGAGTATTCTTGGAGGACACTTGAGGGATCAAGTGATCTTTAATAGAGTCTAAAATGATTCTTTTAGTCCTAGCCATATCCTTCTAGTACTTTTCTTTACCGCAACATCTGCAGGTTCTGATACATTTTCCTTGATGAATCTTGCTAGGTCATTCTCTTCAAGAATGAGTGCAATCCTATACTTCTAGGCACAAAAGTTTTCCACACCTTCTAATTTTTCAACAAGCTTGGTGCTTGTAGACATCTTGACCTCGAGCTTGGAAAATGACCAAAAAATGAAATTACTCAAAAATTAAATCTGAACTTACCAGGAGGTGCACTTGACTAAGGCAAGTAGGATGGTGCAGTCTGTTTTTATAAAATCCAAATTTTACCCCTTGAAATTGGGCCTGCGCAAATCTGAACTGGTATTGGTTTTGGTAACCTGGTTTTCTGGTACCAGTGAAAACTAGGGAAGCATTTTTCGAGAGTTATGTCCACTGAAAAGGTGCGCTGAAGCCACCAATGAGTTCGCTAGGCTAGGTCGCACTTCCCTAGATGGTTTTAGGCAGAAATTCCTTTCCAACAAAGCCCTAATTGTCTTGTACCAAAACAATGATGTTTTTGGTAACCGAGTGAAAGGTGCTCTATTTAGTCAATCTCTGATACCATGTTAAATTTAGAGCAACTATTAAGTTCTTTTCAATTTACTAAACAATAATAACATAAGCAGGATCACTGAAAGAAACACAATCACAAGGTACACAACATTTATCTTGGGAAACCCTCATGGGGGAGAAAACTCAACAAAAACTTCCTTAATACAGATTGCCAATAAAATGCCAAGATAATAAACCAAACACTAGAGAATATCCAACATTGAGCAATGCACCTCTCTCTCTTCCTCTTCCAACAGTTGCAACTTCCTTCAAACTTGCGCACTAGATGAGTGACTTGAGTGAGTGAGTGAATGAGGCGCTAGCCTCTCTTATTTATACTAGCTAAGGAGTGCTAGGGTGGTGTCTCTTCATCAAGCATGGCCGACTTCCTCACTTAGTGGCTAAAGCCACTTTAATTAGCCCTAGGGGCAGACTTCTCAATTAGCCTCATACAATTAGGGTTTAACCAATCCACAAAAGGGAATTTTGTCATATTTAAGTTTGGACATGAACAATCCATAAAAGAGGATTAATCTATTTAATAATAACTCAATAACAAGTAAAATATTCTTTACAATTACAATATTTCAACAAAAATGAACTATTTGTTATTCTATTAAAATATTAATTTTTATCTCATGCACGCCCATAATATTGGTGTTTGAGGGCATTGGGTGGCTTCCTAATTTCCTACATCCATAAGAATCCTTAATGTACTCATTAGTGGAGCCTTTTTCATTAATTGCTATTCTTTGTTTGTTTATGAATAGCTCTGAACCACTTACCCCAGCGGATGCACTATCTCAATTAAAAAATTCTAATCCATCTACCCAACTGGGGTACTTACCCTGGCTAGCGCATTGTCTCAATTAAAAAAATATCAGCCATCTATCGCCATCTATCCAACTGGGGTACTGTTTCAATTAAAAAAAAAAAAAATCTCTCAGCCATCTGCCCCACTGGCGTAATGTCTAAACAATAATGAAAGAAAGAAAAAGAAACCAAGTAATTTTGTTTGTCCTTTTCTCGACATGTCTCTGTGTTTTCCATGCATTTCCTACACAGAATAGTCTCCCGAGTCCTGGCGTATTAATCTCCTTAGCATTTCATTAGTGTAGGCATATTAGCCCCACTTTGTAGTATTCCTACACATTCTAGAATATGTAAGCATGTCTCAGAACTGAACAGAGAGGAGCTGTTTGATATCCATAACAAATTTTTGGAATCTTCAAGCCTATAGAGTTGCCATTTACTCGGAGAAATTGCCTGGCCCAACCCTATGTTGTGCTATTGGATCTATAGATTTTCGGTCATATCTGTTTTGGAATTAATCGGTGCTAACGAGGCTTAATTCTTTAAGAAATACGGCCCTGCTGCAGCATGGGTGACTCCAGGATTGATATCATCAGTCAGACGCTACAGGTAACAGGAAAGGAAGAAGATGAGGTTGAAATAGGCACCCAAACCATCTCCTTCTCCGTTCACAGATTGTCCTGTATCCTGAAGGAGCTGGGAGCTGGTCAATTAAGAAAGTTTTGGCGAAGGAATGGACGCGACAATCGCCCTGACTCGTCACAGCCAACCGAAAAAGCAAACGATCAGTTTGGGAGACCACCCCAATACATCTCCTACATATCGAATGATTTTCCTGCTGAAAAGTTGAAATGCTATGTGCCTCAGATGTTTTCTCTCGGCCCTTTTCATCGCCCTCCTCAGTCCCAAGCTGACGAGTAAGAAAACATTAAAAGCAAGCTCCTCACTAGCTATGGAGACTGTGATTTCAAGGAGCTGGTGAACAATATGATACGTGATAAGGTAACTCGTAGGATTCGGGAATGGTATGTTCAGTGCCGGTGTCCTTACAGTAAGGAAGACCGACATCGGAAGATGGATCTTTACAGTGACGAAGAACCTTTTTAACTGAAGTGGAGGAGTCGTCCCAATGCTGGAAGCGATCGGTCGAAAGGGCAGGAGTTCTAGTAGCAGCAACGCATTTTTCTGGTCGTCTTCTTGCATAGCTGTGGCAGGCAGAACTATAGAGAGACCCACGCCGAGATCCAACCTATTCGTATCATCGTTTCTTGAAGTCTTCAGCCGTTCTAGACCTCTCTGGTTGTTCTTCATCTCCTCCATAAATAATCCTCGACACATGCAAGCTCACCAGACGTCAAGGATAATGACAATGTGGTAGGCTAATCGTATAGTACACTTTGTGTTTGCCAACTGTTGTTTCCCCATCTACTGGTCTTGGATTCACCTTGCTTTGGTAGTGTATGATTCGCTAGAGGTTAGAGGTTATAGATTGAGATCCTGCAACATACAAGCTAGTATTTTAGCCAGATTGAGACCCAACAACCATTTACTCCCCATTTTCCTCCAGACTCCGCAGAAGAGATTGCATAGGCGAGAGCGGAGCAAAACACTCTGATAACGCACGCGGTGGAAACGAATAGTGAGAATTCGAAATAATGTTGTGTAGCGGGTGTGGGCATGTGTTCTTGCTAGTGTCCATATATGCAACTCTCCGTGGCTTTCAGTGTGCTTGGTTGTGTGAGCTCTCCGTGGGCATAGATATTATGAAAGGTTGTTATAATAAAAAAGTATGGGCCAGGCTCAGAACAATTGGAGGCAAGTCCACTCTGATCAGAACAAACCCAAGCACGGGAAGGGCCAAACAATCCAACCTCTGAGTTGTTATCCATGCCAATGTATACACATAAATCGGAAAGGTAACAACAAGACTCACATGCAGAAAGAAAATAAGTTGTCAAAGGATGTTTGCAAAGGTCCTTTGTCAGAGGCCTAAACACTTGGTAAGGGAAATCCCAATTCAAATTGATCCAAGCCATTGCCACAATCCTGAATACTTGGTAAGGACAACACTAATCCTAGCAATAATTAAATGCTATAAGGGATCTACATTTTTATCCAATCAAAAGAAAAATTTGTTTTATAAATAATTTGGAATATTATGTTTTGTAATTTTTTTGTTTAAACTGTAAATATTGAAATAAGTCAACTAAAACTGATACCCAGTCAAAGCAAATCTAATACTATATACACTGCCTTAGACAGTTATAATAAACCAATACTTTTACAACATTGCATTGCAGATATTAAGCACGCATTCTCTTACAGATATTATACATTCCCTGATTAAAAGTGTGGAGGAAGTGGTGCCATATATTGTTTGCCTTAGATCAACTCCGGCAAAGATTTTATTATTTCCTTAAGTTCTCTGACCTTCTGCATCAATGTAGAATGAAAAATCCATTCATGAAATCCTTCGGTAGGAGAATTCTTGAGGTGGAAAATATACGATATGCTAAATGGCGGAGAAACTTGCAAAGCCGTATGAGGTTATAGTGGTAGCGGTTTACCTGTGTCCAGGGATTCCGCCCTATTAAAATAAAATAACCACAATTACTGTCATATGCGAACAATATCCAAGCTAATTAATTAACACAACTTTCCACCGTACATGTGTTGTAAACATCTTCAATTTGATCGAGATGGAAAAATGAACAAGCAAATTTTGGCTTTACATAATTTACTGAACAAGCAAACGCCCACTACTTCTGGAATCGGGTGTGTGTTAAACGTATATTAAACTAATACAGTTGTAAAGTGGTTGGTGTTGTGGTTGGTGAAAGTTGAAAGTTATTTGGAGGGATAACACTCTGGTGAATTGAAACTCACGGACAGCTGAAATCGGATAACACTTTGGTGAATTGAAACACACGAACAGCTGAAACGTACATAAACGTGAGGAAATCCAAAAGTTAATCTTAAATGTGGTAATTCCAAAGCTTAATCAGTTAAACTTGGCAATCATATGGTGATACAATAATTTCTTAATATGATTAGATAAATGTTAAAAAGTAAACAGGTTAATGATGCATTCAAAAACAAAAAAGTAGATTAGAATTTTAAATTAAAAAGTGATTAATTGTGCCCATCTCCAATAGATATACCCCTTTCGGAATAACTATTTATATACCGTTTTGATTCTCTTTAGATTTTTTTACATCTATCACCCTTTGTCATTTGACAGTCCATTCCAATCATAGGGAGGCTTCGAAGAAACCTAGCAGAGCCCAAAAAAAAGAGGTCTATAGCATAAGGTTTATATACAATTGAAAATACCAATCGCAAAAGATATTAAGCAAAATTCTAAATTAGGTTAATAATTTTTTATTTTAATTTCTAACTTAAAATTAAAATATAGATTATCAATTTTTAGACAAAATTTATATACAATTAACCATGTTAATAATAATTTGTTTTAAACTTTACCTTAAAACATACACAATTTTGAAGTTTACTGAATTTGACCAAGTTTAAATGTAATTAAAAAAACCATAATAAACTATGTTGGTGATAATTTATTTGAATTTAAACTATGTTGGTGATAATTTATTTGAATTTATAGTTTAAAGTTAATCCATTTATTAGTATCTTTCATTATTAACAAATTAATTATTTTTTCATAATATTTAAATTACTTTTATCATACATCTGATTGGCTAATCAATTTGATGTCTTTTGGCTACTTAAGTTTTGAGTTTTAATTACAGAACACTTACACATTGAATTTTTTTTCAAAGATAAATAACCTAAGTTTGTAGTTTTAATATTAGATAAGTATGACATCTATTCATTGAGGTCATTAAATTCATGCAAGTAGAATAAACACATGTGAAGTGTTTTTAACAATAGTGTAACATATTTTTTTAACCATCTTGTAACTAAATTTGTAACAGAATTTACAATTGTCACCATTCCACTATGCAATTATTCAGTATGGTTTGATGTCTTCTTTCTCCGAGAGCCTCTTTCTTCCATCTCCACTTTTCTTGTCTCCTAATATATTTTATGAGTTTCCTCTTGTGTATATACCTCATCCAAACTACCTCTATAACTATCACATAGATGGTTGTGCATTACTACTTCGTAGTAGACCGTACATGAACGAACTTCCATAGTTTCCTTCCATACATGAAGGAAGTTCCATAGTTTCCTTCTCCCTCTCCTCTTTGACAATAATCTAGACCAATGATTCAATATAGAGTACCATAACCGCTCCAATAACATATACTTGTATACCATGTGAAATTGATTACTCAACCTTTTGAGATGAGTCTAGTTTTGATAATTTTTAAGGAATTAATTACATTGTAACTCTTTTGATTGTAAATTCATGCTCATGGTAATTATATGTTTTGATTGCAAATTCTTGGAGATGGTAATGATATACATTAAAGGTTTGGTCCCAAGTGTTTCTAAATTGATTTATCACCATAATTATCATGGTGTCAAAAATCATCAAATTATCTCTTTCTTCCTTATTAAACTTTTTGTTTATTAGTAACCCAAAAATTTAAATTTAAAAAATAACTATTAAAAAATTCATACAAAGTAGAAAAAATTAATAATTACAAAATCTACACAAAATAGACTAAGTCACTATAAATATTAATAAAATACAATACAACTAATGTAAATGAATATTGTATAAAACCAAAATAATGACAACGGAGTCAAATACCATCCTATTTTAGAATATGAGGAAATAATTGTATGATAGTTATTGTCAGGGACCTAACCTCTCACGTAGGTAGAATAATATATTTCCATGTAATAAAGGTCAATATTAATAAGGTTTAACAATAAGGAAGAATAAGTCAAATGTAAGAAGACCTAATAGAAGCTTCTGCTTCTAGAAGGATCTTAGCTTCCACTTCTAGAAGGATATATTTCCATGTAATAAAGGTCAATATTAATAAGGTTTAACAATAAGGAAGAATAATTCAAATGTAAGAAGACCTAATAGAAGCTTCTTCTTCTAGAAGGATCTTAGCTTCCACTTCTAGAAGGATCTTCCTCTATATTTAGTATAAATAGGAGTAGAGGGTATGCGAAGTTTTGTCTTGGATATTATTGTAATAGAGCTCTGCTCCACTGGAGTTTGCACCCTCGAAGAGACAAGTGGACATTTCTCTCAGTAATCAAAGTGCTCTTTCTAGTGTTATTCTGGTATTATTTTGGTATTATTGTGGTGTTGTTATGGTTATATTGTTGTTTATTTTCCATTTCTAGCTAATTATTTTTGTTTTGCATACTATTTTATATCTGGAATATTACAAGTGGTATCAGAGCACCTTCCTCGACAAAAATTTGTGGGTTAATTTTTTTTTTCAAGGTAGAGATGTATTCCGACGTCTTTAAGCTACATAGATCTGTCATTACATGCATAAATCCACGGTCGAGGATTCATACAAGCATGAAATAGAGGTGGTACTTAAAATAATACATTTGTTGGCCACCTTTGTAACCCCTGTTGGTACCCCTTCGAGTGGTAGCGCATTAGACAACACCTATATACGGATCGACCTAGATCTCTTGAAGCCCTCCATAGATAAATTGATCGGCCTCCTGAATGCTATAGTTCCACTGAGAACAATACTCGAGAAGATACTCTCTAGTACCTTGGTAGTCGGGTAGTACGACTAAGGGCACGGTCTAGCCTCCTTAGTTGGTGCCATGAGATATTGGGCCGAGTACTATTGTTGGACCCTGCACGTATATTAGAGAGATATAGCACAGGGAAAACCCTTATTTGTAGAACCCTTGAATACCATAACCCTTGGGATGGAAACAAAAAAAAACCAAACAAGATCTGTTGTTGCGCAACTGTGTCTCCTGCATTCGGGTTGAGAAATTACTACACATTTCTTCGTGTTCAACATTTGGTCATTTCATCAGTCAAGTATTCTTCAGATCGGAGTATAACTCCATAGGAGTAAAAAAAATAAAAATCTGGATCATGTTGGCACCATTATTTGAGACCTATCCTGTTGGATTTCTCTCTTCTCCCTTATCGCAGTCATACCTATCATTTTTCAACAATTTTTTTTTTCTCGTGGACACGACTCCCTTCCAACAACCTTATTTGGGCTTTACTCCATTGGATTCAACTTGTCGCCCTGATCGTTGTGATATAATTCACCCATAACCCATTTTCTGTGTGGTCCCACTCGCCTCTTTTCGTGTTCCCTCTTCATCGTGGCTTAATTTGTATTAAATTGATACGTTCCTTAATATTTATGTTGTATTAAAATGTTTATAAAGGGTTATGTTGCATTGAGTTTTGTTGACTTTGGTTAAACTTAACTCACATTCCTCAATAGTTGTGTTAAATTGCAACATTCATCTTCATTGAATTTCCCAATCCTAAATGGTTATGTTGCATTGTGACGGTCATTAGGGCTATGTCACACTAAGGTTAGTTTAATTTGGTTGGCCATTTTTTATTATGGTTCACTATGGTGTTTGCTTCTTGTTTGTCGGGGTTAATGGTTTAACAATGTTATTAAGGTTATGTCACATTGAAGAGTTTATCAAAGATGACGTCACATTGCGAAAGTAATTAAGGTTTTTATTGCATTGAATTTTTTTTCTTAGGTTATTTTGGATTACAACATTCCAACATCGTTATGTTAAACAAGGGTTTTGTTGCATTATGTTGGATTACAAAATTCCAACATGGTTATGTCACATTGAGACATTCATCTTAGTTAATCTCACGTTGCAATGTTCATCAAATGTCATGCCACATTGCGATGTTCATTAACGGATTTATCGCAATGTGACATTAATCAAATGTGATGTCACATTGTGACATTCATTGTTTTCACATTGCAACATTTTTCTTGTGTTATGTTGGATTACAACGTTACAACATGGTTATGTTGGATTACAACATCCTTAATGATTATTTCAGATTGTGACATTCATATGGTGGTGTCAATGGCTATGTCACATTGCGATTTTCATCAAATGTCATGTCACATTGCGACGTTCATCAAATGTCATGTCACATTATGATGTTCATTAAGGGTTTTGTCGCAATGTGACATTAACGTAAATGTGATGTCACATTGTGATGATAATTAAGGGTTTTATCACATTTCAACTTTCATCAAGAGTTATGTTAGGTTGTGACATTATTCAACGATTATGTCAAATTGTGACATTCATTTTGGCTTCCTTTATGTTAAACTTCTACATTCCTTAATATTTATTTATCATGTTGCATTGAGTTTTGTTGACTTAGGTTGGCCATAACTCAAATTCCTCAATAGTTATGTTAAAATGCAATATTCATATTCATTTACTTTCCCAATCCCAAATGGTTATGTTTCATTGGGACGATCATCAAGGCTATGCCACTTTAATGTTAGTTGACTTTGGTTGGCCATTGTTCATAATGGTGTTTGATTGTGGTTGGCCATTGTTCGTAATGGTGTTTGATTGTGGTTGGCCATGGTTAATGGCATAATAATATTATTTATATTTATGATTTTATCAAAGTTGATGTTTCATTGTGACATTCATCAAGGGTTTTGTTGCATTGAAACATTTTTCTTGCGTTATGTTGGATTAAAACACTCCAACATGGTTATGTTACATTAAAACATTCATATTAGCTAATGGAGACATTCATACAGTTGCGTTAATTGCTATGTCATGTTGTGAGACTCATCAAATGTCATGTCACATTGCAATGTTCATTAAGGGTTTTGTCACAAAGTGACATTCATCAAATGTGATGTCACATTGTGACGTCCATTAAAGTTTGTGTTGCATTTCAATGTTCATCAAAGTTTATGATAGGTTGTGGCATTATTCAATGGTTATGTCAAATCGAGACATTCATTTCGGCTTAATATATGTTAAATTGATATGTTCCTTAATAGGGTGATGCTGCATTGAGTTTGTTGATTTTGGTTGGCCATAGCTCACATTCTTCAATAGTTTTGTTAAATTGCAACATTCATCTTCATTGAATTTCCCAATCCTAAATGGTTATGTTGCATTGTGATGATCATTATGGTGTTTGCTTGTGTTTGGCCAGCGTTACTATTTTAATAATGTTATTAAAGGTTTTATCACATTGCAGAGTTTATCAAAGTTGAAGTCTCATTAAGACAATCATCAAGGTTGTTATCACATTGCAACATTTTTCTTGGGTTATTTTGGATTACAACATTCCAACATGGTTATGTTAAACAAGGGTTTTGTTGCATTGCAATGTTTTTCTTGCATTATGTTGGATTACAACATTCCAACATGGTTATGTCACATTGAAACATTCATCTTAGGTAATGTCATGTTGCAATGTTCATCAAATGTCATGTTACATTGCGATGTTCATTAAGGGATTTATCGCAACGTGACATTTATCAAATGTGATGTCGCATTGTGATGTTCATTAAGGGTTTTGCCACATTGTGATGTTCATTAAGGGTTTTGCCACATTTCAATATTCATATGAATTGGGCTTTAAAAAAATGAATATAGAATTTTAGAAGTAACAATTAAATTCAAAAAAACATTTTATATTCCAAAATATAAACTATCCTTGATATAGAGTAGCAAAGTAATAAATACCACATACCACTCTAAAGTATTTCAAGAAACATTTTATAGTGTTATGATAGATTGTGACATTATTCAATGGGTATTATGTCAAATTTACACATTCATTTGGGATTACTTTGTGTTAAATTGCTATGTTCCTTAATATTTATGTTTCATTGCAATGTTTAAAGGGTTATGTTGCATTGAGATATTTATGTTTCATTGAAATGTTTATCAAGGCTTAATTTGTATAGAGTTTTGTTGAATTTGATAATAACTCAATACTCAATAGTTGAAAGTGTCTGCAACATTCATATTCATTCACATTCCCAATCTCAAATGGTTATGTTAAATTGTTACATCCATTAGGGCCATGTCACCCTAAGGTTAGTTGACTTTGGCTTCCCATTGTTCATTATGGTTAACTATGGCTGTTTTCTTTATGGTTGGACAAGGTCATGGTTTAATAATGTTACTACTAGTTGTGTCACATTGAGAGTTATCAAAGGTGATGCTGCATTACTTATTCATCAAGGGTTATTGTCACACTACATTCATCATAGTTGTCGCTATTGCAACATATTTCTTGGTTATGTTGCATTCCAACATTATGCTATGTTGGATTGTGACATTCCTTAATGGTTATTTTTAGATTGTGACATTCATATGGTGGCATCAATGGTCACCAAATTCATTGCGATGTTCATTAAGAATTTTCTCACAATGTGACATTAAACAAATGTGATTTCATATTGTGATGATAATTAAGGTATTTGTCACATTTTAACTTTTATCAAGGGCTATGTTAGGTTGTGTCATTATTTCAATGATTTACTATGATAATGCTCACATTGTGATATTTACCTTAGTTGAATAATGTTGAATTGCTACATTCCTAATGGTTGTGTTGCATTTCAATGTACATATTCATTTTCTTATGTCACCAGACGGTCTTAAATGGTTAGGTCACATTGCAATATTCATGTGTTAACTATGGTTAAACATGATTGATTTTATGAGAATATTCACTACTACGATTGAGCATGATTGACTATGGATTTCCTTTAATATGACACCAATATTCCAATAGGAGGGATGAAATTCATAAACATCACCTCAAACATACAACCCTAAATGAACATTACCATAATGTGTGATTTAACCATTTAGAAACGATGTAATTCAACATAAAACATCGAAGATGAGCGTCGTAATTTGACACAACCATTAATGAATGCAACTATTTGACATAAGTTAGATGTGAAAATTTTATGTCACATGGGACATTAATTTAGGGTTATCTCACTAAGGAAATGTCATAGGACATAAACTTAAATGAATACCACTAACGACATAACCATTTAGTAACAATGTAATTCAACATAAAATATCAAATATGTATGTAACAATGTGACACAACCATTGAGGAATGTAACTATTTGAAATAAGTTACCAGAAAATTTAGTGTCATATTCAGATGTTCGTTTAGGGTTATCTCACTAAGGAAATGTCACAAGGAAATTAAAGGTCACCCATAGTGAACCATAATTGACTACATTTAGGGTTATATCACCTTATGGAATTCCTTTAGGGTTATGTTTGAATGTGATGTTTATGAATTGTGTCCGTCATATTGAAATATGGGTGCAAGGTCATCCATATTCAATCATTCATAAGTTTTTGACTATGGTTGATGTTCATTTAGGGTTATGCCACATTACGACATTCACCAAGGGTTTATGTTTGGAATGTCATGTTTCTCAATTGTGTCTCTCATATTGGAATATGGGTGCAAGATCATCCATATTCAACTATTCATAAGTTTTTGACTATGGTTGATGTTCATTTAGGTTGTGTCACCTTGTGACATTCTATTTAGGGTTATGTTTGAATGTCATGTTTCTGAATTGTGTTAGTCATATTGGCATATGGGTGCGTTAGTCATATTGGAATATGGGTGCCAAATTAAACATTATCGATAGTGTACCATTCATAAGAATCACACTAAGTTGACTATTCTTGACCATGTTGATTATGTTGAGTAATGGTTGACTATGGAAAACCATTTTGATTATAATGATTAATGGTTGAATGGTTGAACTTGGTTTACTATGATAATATCACACTAGATTGTTCATTTGAATAATGTCAAATTGCCATTATCTCGCATAGGAATTGCCTACAACACATTGAATATAAAATATCAAAATGTGACACAACCATTGAGGAAAGAAGATATTTGACATAGGTTATCCATGTGATGTAATGCTATTGAATATGTGACACAACCATTGAGGAAGTTATTTGACATAATTTAACCAACATTTTACATCACATTGTGATGCTCATTAGGGTTATGTCACCTTGTGATAATCCTTAGCAAAGTAGTTGTAGCTCCTTCTTGGATAAAGAGTTTTCTTTTTTTATTAATTTTTCTTGACATCACTTAATAAATAACTTATATTAATCCTTAGCAAAGTAGTTGTAGCTCCTTCTTGGATAAAGAGTTTTCTTTTTTATTAATTTTGCTTGACATCACTTAATAAATAACTTATATTTTTTTCATTTCCTCCAAAGTATTCTCCATGTAAAATACTAATTTTAATTTACAACAACATAAATGTTGTATTTATAAGATATTTAATTTTCCATTTACTTAAAAATTAATAAATAACCTATATTTTTTTCATCTCCTTCTCAAAATAGTGCATGTACTTACCCTCCTTTCAAAAGTATTTTCCATATGAATTTATAATTGAGTATTTATAAGATATTTAATTTTGCACATTACTTTTCACTACCATTAAGACTCTTCTAATCTATTTAATGAATACATTATTTTATGAGATAATTTTTAATATATAATTCTAAACCACTTAATATTTTAATCACTCAACACATTTCCTCCTTTACCTTTTCTTTATATCCTCCTTTTCAAAAGTATTTCCATATGAATTTTAATTATATTTATAGAATATTTAATTTTGCACATTATTTTCAAATTACTTTCCTCCTTACCCTCTCCTTATCTTCCTTGCAAAGCATTTTCCATATGAATTTTAATTTGAGTATTTATATATATTTAATTTTACACATTATTTTTAAATTACTTTCCTTTTCACCCTTTCCTTATCCTCCTTTCCAAAGTATTTTCCATATCCTCCTTTCCAAAGTATTTTCCATATGAATTTTTAATTGAGTATTTATAGAATATTTAATTTTGCACATTATTTTCAATATCATTAAACTCTTCTAATCTATTTAATGAAAACATTATTTTATCATCTTGTTTTAATATATAATTCCCTATATCAATTTAATATTTTAATCACTCAAATTACTTTCCTTATCTCTAATTACATGCTAATATCTATTTATTAATTAGCATTCAAAACCATTCTATGTTCTAATATCTATTTGTTAATTACCATTCAAAACAATTAATGCCTTTTGACTGTGGTACACATAAATTGTCGAGAAAATGTTAGACGACCCAATTATCTCATCCAAGCACTAATTAACAAACAATAAAGCCTCACTTATTTATGAAATTTAAAAATAAATTGAAAAATATTAATGTAAATTGAGAAAATGTTAGATGACTCGGCTAAGAAAAATAAAGCTTCAATTACTTATTAAATTAAAAAAAAAATTGAGAAAATATTAAAGAGAAAATGTATCAAAGTAAATTGAGAAAAGGTTAGATAACCCCAATCCAAGAAAAATAGAGCCTAATTATTTATTAAATTAAAAATATTATAGTAAATTGAGAAAATGTTAGATTACTTAACTAAGAAAAATAAAGCCTCAATTACTTATTAAATTTAAAAAATAAATTGAAAAAATATTAAAGATAAAATGTTAAATAACCCAATTATCTAATTTGAACTACCAACTAAGAAAAATAAAACCTCAATTACTTATTAAATTAAAAAAATATTAAAAAAATTAAGAAAATGTTAGATTAACCAACGAAGAAAAATAAATTCTCAATTGCTTATTAAATTATACCTACTAAGAAAAATTACTTATTAAATTATACCCACTAAGAAAAATAAAGCAAGTTAAAAGAGATATTGATTAATTGATTATTTTACTATTTTCTAAACAATATATATATATATATATATATATATATATATATTTTGGAGTAAAAAAAGGGTAGGACCTTCTATATTAGATAATCACGAAACTTTAGACAAAAGTACATTGTTATGGCTATAAACCACCAAAAATACCGCTTCTACATCCCCGGAAACTATAGCCGAGGTGCTAATAGCAGCTTTTTAGCAATAATACATATATTGAGAAGCTAACTCCTGCCCCGCTCAAGGAAACTCGTGACAAAAAGTTAATGGTCCAAGAGTGCATGAAACAGAAAAACAAAGAAACAAAAAGTCAAGAAATAGTAAACCCACTCATCCATTGCACTGCCATTCTACCCTTCGCCGGGCCAGTTCGAATGACGATCCTGCGTGCACAGTGGACACTTGTGCTGAGATGGAGCATCGGAGAACACGCCTAGGAGAATGTCTAAGCGCCGGTTCATGAGGAGCATCCTGAATCCATGTCCGCCAAAATAATGGCTCATAGACCAATGCCGTGCGTTCGCCGCCGATGAAAACCATGCACTACCACCCGAAAGCCATCGCGAGGAGCATTTCCTCAATCCGAAGTCCTCCTCCAAGCCCGCCGCTTCCATTCTCTGCTCCGCTCGGGTCTCATTGTCCATGGGCTTCTCATCGTGAGGCAAAGGCCGGGGAATTTCTTCGATTAGACATCCTGGAACTTCATCATCTCTAGTCACTGTTCGAACAGGGCAATTCATGGCACAGGGAGCCTCCATACATGGCAAGTCGCCAATGGATGGGTCCTCCTCAACTATGCAGGAGGGCCACTCAGTCTCGTGCTCAACATCCCTCGCAGTACTCAAGTTGGAAATGAAACCAACCCTGCTACAGCCAGCTTTCCGCTCAACAATGGAGTCGAGCAACCGTCGCCTTTCCTCACGAGCCCTTCTTCAAAGAATTGAGGACGCCATAGAGAGAGCATGTTCCAAATGTTGCTTTCTTCGGCGCTGCGCTCTGTGTGCGTCCCAAGCCGAGCCCCGACGAGACCGTGCACGCTCGCGAACCATTGAAACCGGGTCGAGAGTGCCGACACCACAGCAACACAGCGCAAGACTGAAAGTCCTGGACCAGAGCAACAACAGGGGCGAAACCCAAGCTACTCTTCGCATGCAAGTTTTCCCAGCGAACAAAGAGCCCTCACCAAAGTGCATAGCAGAAGTGAAGGATTGACGAACAAATGACATAGTAAATTCTCTCCGTCCTGACTCGTAAAGTAGCTCATAGCTAGCCTTCATTGCAATCTGTCCTTCTGAATCCTCCATTGAAGTGATCGGACTGAACTCGCAGGAGCAGTAAATTATCGCTCGAGGGAGCCTCGCCGTCAAGTGAACTCTGCGATGGCTTGCCCCCATTGTAAATGCTAGTTCGTGGGTGGCGTCCGGGTGTCAATGACCGTGTGTGTCGTGTCAAATATATTTACTAATTAATCATTTTTCCTTTATGTTTTTAAATAAAATATGATTAAATTAATAATTTTCATCAAAATTTACAAATCTTAATAATAAATTATATATATATATATATATATATATATATATATAATGAATATTCATCTATTATTCTCCAGACCTTTGAAATAATTGTTTTCGAACAAGTCTCTTGACCTGCGATCGAGAGGCGCCACCGTGTTGTTATCTCCGGCTGTTGAGCAAAGAGTCTGAAGATCAGAGACGAATGAAATTGAATAATCTGCTATTAAATGTGGTTGAATAATCTGCTATTGAATGTGGCACATTGGGCGCGTCCAATTGTTATTACAATAATCCAGGAATACTATCAAAGAATGTGGAAAACATTCTTTGTATTTCATAAAAAAAAAAATCGGTCTAAACAATAAATCACCAAATAATCACGATTAAAGATTCACCTGAAAGAACCACAACGTGCGTGCTGTTTAAGTCAACAGCTTCAAATTTGGAGATAATTGTATCTATGGAGTGAGTGTGGGAAATGGAATGTCCGTGTTCGCCGCAGTCTTGTTGGCAGTTGTGCTATCCCTTCTACCTAAGAGAACTTGCCAGAAAGGACCTCCGCTGTACAATTCAAAAGGATTTACTATTTTGAATGCTCTAATTTCTTGGATATTCAAATTTCATGAAAATTTTGGCGCTGAAGAAATGGAATTGAATTTAATATATACCAGAAACACAGAGGGGCGAGCTGCGATAGCGAGGATATCTGCGCAGGACACAGTTTGATTGCATTCCTTTTCCAAAGCTGCCTTCACCGCGTCTAGCGTGTGCGATTTCGGGAGGCTCGCACAGAGATATTTTGATATTTATAGTCTCTTCTTTCCGCGGCAAGGATGAGAAGACCTGTAACAAAAAACGACCTCTGCAGCTAGACGTGTATTTTATTTGGAGAGGAAGACTGGTAACCGAAATTTTGCCGCGATCGTGACAGTTGTGAAATCAAACGTCTTCGTAACCTAAACAGTTACGTTTTAAGTTATTATTATTATGCCGAAAGGCGTATACCTATTGACAATGGGCAGAATTAATCACCTTTTAATCATAAATTTCAATCTTAAGAGATAATCTATTAAGCTGGCGAATACGTATGGCCGCGTGAAAACGATTCGGTTCGGAGAAACGATTCGGTTCATAATTCGGTTCGGAGAAACGATTCAGACAAAATGTCCTGCGGGAAAGGAGTTTCCTGAGCGTTTATTTTCCTGCGCGGAGAAGAGTTCCTGCGCGTTTATTTTCCTGCGCAGGAAAACGAGTTCCTGCCCGTTTATTTTCCTGAGCATTTATTTTGTAAATTAAAATGTTTATTTTATTTTGTAAATTAAAACGTTTATTTTGTAAATTAGGTTTTGTTTTGTGAATGAAATAGAATAAAAAGAATTAGGGTTTGTTTTGTAAATAAAATAAGCAATAAAAAAATAAGTTAGGATTTGTTTATAAATAAAATATGCCTTTCTGCGTTGATCAGCCACAATTATGTGGCTGTGCTAGTTACTAGCACAGCCACTCAAAACCGTGTCTAATTAACGCCTTTCTGTGTGCATAGAAAATGAAACGTACAGTAAAAAAATGAAACGTACAATCAGAAAATGAGGGTTTACAGCTAGCACAGCTAATGTGCTAAATTCAAAGTTTAATTATTTAAACGTGGCAATTATATAGTGCTACAATAATTTCTTAATATGATTAGGTAAATGTTAAAAGGTAAACAGGTTAACGGATGCATTAAAAAATTTAAGGAAGTTATGAAGAGGAAATCACATTTATTGATTTGGGAGGACGACTAAGAATATGTCAACGTCTTCAATTGTTAATTATAGATTAGAATTTTAAATTAAAAGATGATTAATTGTATTCATTATTAATAGATGTACCTTTTCGACATAATTATTCTTGACGACCACAATGTAAATGATCAAACGCCTTTTGACATAATTATTCTTGACGACCACAATGTAAATGATCAAGCTTCTCCTTCTTCAAGGTCCGCCCTCAATTATAAGAGAGATTAGTAGGCCTATCGGCCTAAATTCTTTCATGATTTTTTATTTTTTTTATCTTTCAATGTTTTGAATTTTTTTAATATGTTATGATGAAAATTTATCTAATAAAATTATTTTGTAATTTATTAAAATATTTTTTTAGTTCATTAAAATAAATATTAATTCATTAAAATATATTATTTTTTTAATTTATTAAAATACATAATATTATTTTTTTTAATTAAATTTATAAGAATTTAGGATTAAATGTTAGAAGTCTATTCGCCTTCCTTAAAAAGAATCCTTAACAGAGAGAAGCTAATATAAAGTGTCTTTCGTTAATAGTATCTTTGATCTTCTTATCAGGTAATGAAAGTATAGCCGTGTTTTTGTTGGATCTAGTCATCTCTTATTTACCAAACTGTGCCCAACTAGCATATTTAGTGTACAAAATACAACTTGAACGATTCCAAGCTCACTTGTACATTGTCTAGATCTTCCTACTTGGAAAGTTTTGCAAATTCTACATATTTAATACACACAATTCTAAATTGAGAAGGGTTCTTTCTCAGATGCTTATATGGTGTTAATTTACATAAATGTTGATGCAGGTTTAATGTTGGTGCGGACTACCTAGAGCATAAAAAACAGAGCATCAACAAGTAAGATATATACTGATTTATGTGGAAACTCAATACACAACAATAACAGGAGAATATTGCATTTTGTTTTCATACATACAACACTAGAATATTGCATTTTGCTCTCACACACTCACTACACATTGTACTCTCACCTTTATGAATATACTGATATATATAACATATCTCAAACAATTAGACTAATTAGTTACACATTACACTCTCACCTCTATGGATCCACTAATTACACAATCTGTTTATAAAAGAGTGCATCATTCATATTCCTAATATATCTGCATGGATGTGCATGTGACCCCATAAAAAAATTAGACATGTTTCCAACACTACTACCAAAGGTTTGGGAAAAATCTAATAATGCAAACAACTGCATAGAATTTTGCACTAAATGAATATGAAGATGTTGTATATGTTACCTTCTCTTCGTTTCAAAGAATAGAAGATTTCATTTCCAACAAGACCGATTATGGAGAGCGAAATATCCAAGCTGGAATCAAGGTCTTCTCTGATCCATCATGGAGCTCTGAAGATATTCCTCCATAACAGACAGATTTCAAAACAGAGAGGTAAATTGATTTGTCAACTACTACAGATTTCAAAACAG
>SNQJ01S0017149.1:20383-41367 GCA_010110895.2 Picea sitchensis
ACGAAACCAATGCCATTGCGTCGGGCTCATCGGGATGATTCTATCAATATAATGTTTTCCAAAAATGGACACTGTATGTGAAAGTTATCGCATTCTGATCGATTTCCCAAATAGGCAAAAAAGTCAACTAGTCAAAGTCAACAGGTCATACTACTGACGTCAGCAGTACGACATGCGACATCAACATGACATCAATAGGGACACGTGGAAACATGAGGAGGTGACATGTGTCACTCATTTTTGTCATTTTCAAGGGCTTATGTTGACCAATAAAAAATTGACACGTGGCACTGTACAGATGCAACACATGGCACTGTACAGATGCTGATGTGGCCCAATGATAGGCCGACACGTGGAAGTAAGAATGACAGGTGGCAGGGTGATGTGGTTGTACAAATGTTGATGTGGTAGTTGACTGGATAGGTGAATTGGTAGTACAGATGATGATGTGGCAGGCTGAGGGTATGACACGTGGATGTACGACAATGACGTGGCAGGCTGATAGGACAGTGATGTGGTGTTGACTATGCGCTGACTATGTCAATGAATGGACTGTACGGTCCAATCATAGGGTGACATGTGGACCAATCAGAGGGCACCATGTGGCACCCTGGATTTAGCTAATGTTGGCTGTGTAAAAAAAATTGTTCCGCCTCCGGGGGATTCAAACCCTTGACCTTCGAGTGAGGCAACAAACTACAACAAGTTGCTAACCGTATGGGCTATTATGGTTCTTATTAAACCATATGGCGAATATTACATTTAAGTTGTGATATGGCATAGTTTTGGGGATACGCCCCGGTCAGCGGGGGCTAGTCGACCGACCGGGTGCTATGGACCAGGGGTTAGCATCAGAGTTTTGGGTGCAAAGGGGCCTAACCACAGGACACATGGTGTGCCAAGCGACTAGGGGCCTAGAAACAAGGGTTGTGACCAGAGCTTTAGGGTGCTAGCGCTTAAGCACGTGGCCACATGGATCATTCCCTTATGACTAGGAGCTCGTAAGAAAGGGGCTAGCGCACATATGTGCATTTTTTTGGTTTTAAACTATATAGTATATTTTTTTGGATTATTAGCCTGATTTTATTGGATTTTACCCATTTTGGGGGGATCTGGAGCCCGATTTGAGGCCAGATCTTGGGAGGAAGTTGGGATAGGATCCCCAACTCAAGATCTATATAATTCATAGGTTTTTGATAGTCCAAGAGGTTAATATTAGTATAATGATGATGAGTTTGTGAAGCTTGAAACCATTTTTATGTAGGGAAGTTATTGAGGAAGCGAACTTTGGAGGCCAATTCCGGGAGCTATGCTCAACCTTTTTCAGTGTCGTCAGTTGTGTTCGATACTTGAGGTCGAGAAAAACACAACCAAACCAGCTTGTAATATTTTTGACGCAATTTTGATGTACTTTTGAAGCATTGAAGATTAATAAGAAAGCCTCCCCCACTGAGACAAAGGCCCAGAGACATAGAAAATCTTGTCGAACTCTGTTAACAACCTTGTTGTTATGGTTTTTTGTTCTTTATGCTTACTTTCTGATCTACATTCTTTATGATGGATGAAATATTCTCTCATTAAGCTCTTCTTCTTCTCTTAATTTCATAAATGGTAATTGAACACATGCTTAAAACTCAACCAAGTCTTTAAAGATCATTTTCGGATAAAAAATTCATGACTATATGATTTTTTTCTCATTAAATAAATCTGCATGTTAAAATAATTTGCTTTGATACTTTTATATTTAACCTTATTTTTACTATAAAATTAATAATTCATTAATGATCCCAATGGTTCAATGTATCGCATGCCCTTCATGAATTATTTTATTGTATTTCCAAGGGTGCCATGATTTGCATGCCCTTCAAGTATCCAACTTTTCTTGGTGGGGAAATGACACAATAGTGGAGACCATGTTAACTCATCTTTGTGGCTCTATGTTGAGAGACTAATGGTCATTGAGGAATAAGGTTATCGCCTTATTGAAAGACCCTCAAATAAGCCTCATGATTGACTAAGTCTATGACCTACCCTTGGGACAATATGCAACCTCAAAGTAAAAGTGTCCCTAGATTTACAACTCAGTCCACATAAATGAGTGCTTGTAGGTAGAAACAATAATGCTCCTCCTCCTCTCTTGATTATACTCAATACACTTTCATTCAACCCCATTCCCCATATGTTGATTTATTAGAAGCATGTTCCCTATGTCTACACACACTACAATAAACACATCAATAATTTTCATAATCCAAATTAAAATATAACATGATCACATAAATTTTATGATTGATTGACTCAATTTGGAGTCCAATATAATGTTAACACAATCCCACATCAATTTACCCATGTGGTTTCTTGTCACACTAGGAAAACCGTGATCCAGGTGGATATTGGTGGCCACCCACCTATTTCATTGGCTCGAAGAACAGTTTTCCACCTTGGCAGTTTTTCGCCAGTTTTTCGAGTCACAAACTTCCGAGGCCGTTTTGAGGCCCTAAATGACGTATTTTGGGGATTTTGGGCCCAGACGATTGTTCAAAGCACTAGCCTGGGCTAGTATAAATTCGTTCTTCTCGGTTAGACCTTTCCAATGGTGTATCGAGTGCCCAAAACAGAGATCGTATGCAAAAGTTACGCCCTCGGGAAGTTGACGTATCAACTACCCCCATCGGGACCCACAAACCTTTTGGATTTTCATCTTCTGGGGTTAGGGTTTTGGATTTTATGTTAAAAAGGCCTTTGGAGCCTCATTGTAACGATAATCTTCTTGCAAATGCGAGTAGCCGTCACATCTCTTCTTAGAGATAAGCTGCCACCATTCTAGCTTGTCTTTCACTCTGTATTTTTACAGTTCTGTACATTTTGCACATTAATAGAAATTGTGTATTACTGTATCTTTGTGTTTATATCTCTGATATATTTTTGTTATATTGTTGGATATCTAATACATCTCTGTACATTTCTTTATTATATCTCTGTTCTCATTTCGTGCCGAAAATAATCTGGATCAAACCATCCATAACATATGCAATTTAATGCATCTAACATTTTACTTTCAATTTATCAAAATTGTATAAATCAATACCATCAATTGCGTCACATCAATGAACATACAATTTATCCAAGTTTTCCTTTAAAATTTTAAATAAACCCATTCAATCACAAAAGATAATGGAGATTATTGGGCTCATACACCAAGATGAGACTTTTAAGATGAATATTGATATGATTGGGCCCTTTTGGTGAGATTAGGAGTGGATTTTTGGACATCCCTTGAACCAATATGATTCTTGTGAGCTCTACTCCATTTTGCTCAGTGGCATGAATTGGGTCACATTCTCAATGGCAGGTGGATTTCTTTGGATGTAGAGAGCCATTGGATTCAAAGGTTGCATGGTGTCTGGTTGATTTGAGCTTCTTAAAAGCTCCAAGTTTTTTCTTGGTTGGTGATCTACCAAGGTCTCCCCTCCAAAGCCTGGCTTGCTAAAAGTGGTATTTTTGATGGTTTTTGCCCCTCTTGCTTGATGTCTGAATCAGTGAAGCGTATTTTATGGGAGTGCATCTTTGCGATATCTTGTTGGGATTAGGTTCAATCTCAGTTGGAAAACATTCTTCATGGGCATTTGCATTGGCACACAATTTTGTTTGGTGATTCCATATCTATGACCCAAGATTCTTTGGTTGGTATTTAGAATTGTTTGAGAGTCTCCACCTTATACATCCTTTGGAAACTTCGTTGCAAGTTTGTTTTTGATAATGGGGTTAGTTCTCAATCATATTTTTGGAAATTATGGCGAGATGGGGTACGTATGCAACTCCTTGTAAAAGGGGAATTAGTGATTAGAGATGCCAAATTGTTAGATCAGTTCACTTATTTTGATTTCATGGCTATTTTAGTATCCCTTCAGAAGAGGATATTATGTTCATTATATATACCCTATTGGTTTTTTCATGTCTTTCTAACTGCTAATGTAAATAATTTTGTGTATATATAAGAAATATCTTTTACAAAAAAACCCCATTCAATCATCATCATTTAAAACCCAATTAGATAATTTAAAAGTGTAAAATTTCAGCACCATAATATCAATCAATAAGCCATATCATTTGTAAACAAATTCCCCCAAAGAATAATGTCTAATTTGTCCCAATAGAGAAATCAAGATGGGGCACTACATAAATGCACATGACTCGATCTTCAAAGTGTTAGAAAACTACAACAATAATACTTGCTAGGAAATAGTAAAACTATGATGCATAGTTACATAGATTGTACAAGAAGTTTCTTGATCATATATGAATACTCCAAACTTTAGAGATGTCCAGATTGGTGCATGTGAGACTTAGCCACCATGCAAAGTGTAAGAAGTGGGGTCATAGAGCATTGTTTGGCTCCATGTGTACATTAAATTGTAACTCAATCACTCACAAGGGTTCAACAATGAGTGGACTAACTTAATCCCAAGTTTATGTAGAGATTTCTTTTGTCATCAAATTTTTTGCTATCTTGGTGAATGAAGGATTGTTAAAGGCATTGTCTAAACACTCGAATTTTTGAATTTTTTGAACTTTTTCACCATAATCTGAGGAAACAGATCGACCAAGCCCTACCCCCCTTTGGATTTGAACTTGTGACCTCTTAGGAGGAAACACATGTTCTTAACCATTACAATATCAACTATCTATCTATATAAAGAAAGAAAAAACCACTGTAGATCCTTTTTAATTTAGAATCTATCATGTTCTAAGAATGATAAGTCCCTCTAGGTGAATTTTTTTTATTAAATTGAAAAAAATTGAGAAAATGTTTGCACCTTAAAGGATATGATCCCTCTTGGTACATAGTAGATCCAAAGTTAAGATACACATTGTATTTTTGAATGTAGAAATGGATTTAGCATGTTAAAAAACCATGGACACTCAATTTATACCAAATTAACCACTCAAATCTGCACATTCAACAATTTCTCACAAAAAATTAAACAAAAAACATCCCTAGAAAACTTAAAACACTAAAGCTAAAAAACTTAAAACAATAAAACTACAACCTTTACATATACATTACATATACATAACTTTGTATAAAATCTTTAATTATTTATCACAACACATTTCTCATACTTTTCACACATAACTTTGTATAAAAACATTAACTATTTTTCACACACAAACAAAAGTTACATTATTGTATTAGGAAGACGCATATATATAGAGGAAGGCTTTATTTGAATAAGTTACATTATTGTATTAGGAACATATATATATAGAGAGAGGAAGGCTTTATTTGATGGACTTACCCAAAAGAGACCGTATTACACCAGATGTACCACCACCACATATACTTTCGCAACGCATTAAAACATAAGTTTGAATTTTGCAAAGAAACCATATTAATGTTATTAAAGCATAAGTTTAAATTTTAAAGACCTACAAGTTTAAGATTCGGTGGAAGATTGTTGAAACTTGAATTTTGTCCACAAAACAATTAATATCTCATAATGATGCACGAATTCAGTGACACATATCTAAGATCATTGTTGAACTCGGTGCTTTTTAATGTTCACACATCTATTGTGGATTCCAACACAAAATTAGGTCGTCTTCTTTATGGAAGAATGTGAGAGGTCTTAAAAAAATTGAAGAAGCATTTTGAAAGTTTGGCATGATTAGCTATGATTAGCTGAGAACTTGAATATTCAGTTGGGAAGTTTTAACTTTGTGACAAAGATGGATGGTTTTGAGAAGAATAAAGGTTGAAAATGGTATGATTAGCTGAGAATTTGAATTGTCAGTTGGCAAGTTTTATCTTTGTGATAAGATGGTTTTGAGAAGAATAAAGATTGAATGATAATGAGAAAATTATGTACTATGCAGTAAGTTAATGATTTTATTTCATTATATCAGTTGGATATCATACTATTCAACATCCAATTAATAAAATAAGAAGGGCACATTATCAAACATTAACTTACTGTATGATGCATATGAATTGCAAAATGACAATTAGCCATTTAAACCTAACTTTAAATCGGCAAAACAGCTTTATACTGATGGAATTGTGGAATTGCTGTCTTTTGAAAAGACAGCAACAACACAAATGCACCGAACATTACAGGTAGAAGAGAGCATTCACATTTTTATGGTTTTGACAAGAATAAAGGTTGAATGACAACTCCCCCATTTGTGATCTGAAGCTTGGGACGAAGAAGAAAAATACATAAGATAAGGATGTTATTATTCAAACCCAATTTTGAATTTAGCAAAACAGCTTTCTACTGATGGAGTTGCTTTGTAAACTTTTTGTAAAGGCAGCAGCGACAATACAACTGCACTCGACTTTATAGGTAGAAGAGAGCATTCACATTTTTATAACATTTTCAAGTACACACATCTTCTTTCCATATGAGGAGGGTGAACATTAACTCTATGCCCGTGGATTTGTCTTCTTCAATTAGGGTAGGGTGAGTATTAACTACGAGCAGATGGCTTTTAATGCAATTGGAATTGAACACCAACCCTGGATAGGGGCGACGTTCTGTTGCCATTATGGACTGATTATATGCATGTAAGTGAGGTACGAAGGATTTTTGGTTCTCAAAAGTCAAGAACCTGAATTTTACTGATTTCCACAGGTGGCACTTATCAAACGATGGGTTTGGTATTAGTTGGGGCATTTAATTTCTGCAATAGTATATCTATTAGGTCTGGTATTCGTCGGGGCATTTAATTTCTGCAATAGTGGAGGTGGGTGGTTGTCGCACATTAATTATTAATGGCATACTGATTGTTATATATGGGCTGAACGCTTTCAAACGTCCCATACACACCCACGTCAGCCACAGCAGCTTTTCTCAGATGCCTATTTATTGAGTGTAATGGAGGCTCAGTTTCAGTGTCAGTTGTAGCCAGGCATACTATTTTGAAGGCGATTCAACGGGTAAATCTCTATAGGATTCTCTATTTTGCTCTTTGCTTTTGACTAGAATTAGGATATCTTATCTATTTTGCTCTTTGCATTTGATTGGAATTAGGACATAGCTAGCAGTTTCCATTCATGATATTCTTTATAGTGTTGTGTTGAGTCTGTAGTTTGCCAGGGAGTGTCTGTCAGGTAAGGGCTATATGATTCAGGGTTGTTTTGTTTCTTTTCACTGCTTTTCAAATTGTGGATTTAGAGGATTTCGTTAATGTGTGCCAAAATGTTTTTAAATGATAAACCCTAGCTTCGTTGGTTGCAGGATTTGCATTCTTTGGAGAGATTGATTGGTGCAAGATGAAGTTTTGTAGTGCCCTACTTGTTCTACTCGTGAGTAGTTTCTCGACTTTTAATCTTTTGTGTTTGTAATATGTATATCTCGCTTCATGCTCTTACTGTGTGTGTGACATGTGTGACTGTCAGTATGTGATGGCCAGTGAAGCGGTGGCGAAGTCTTCTACTGTTTCTCCAACACTAATTTACTGGCATCACAAGTTGCCTACGACGGCCATTCCCTATGCTCTGCGGGATCTCATCTCCCCTTTGTCATCGTCGGAGCTGCTGGCCGACATGAAGGAGGAGAACGCTTATGACAACAAGGTATCTGTAAGCGTTGGTAAGGGAGGTGTGAATGTTGGGGTGGGAAAGTCTAAACCTAAACCTAAACCTAAACCAGCTGTGACTAAACCTAAACCAGCTATGACTAAGAAGCCTAGCCCTGGGAAGGGAGGAGTGGGCGTTAATGTTGGAAAGGGAGGGGTGTCTGTAGGTAAAAATCCTGGGAAAGGAGTAGGCGTCCATGTCGGTGACCAGAGTCCTTTCAACTACAATTACGCAGCATCAGACGATGAGATCATGGGTGACCCTTCCCTGTCGTCCATCTTTTTTCTTGAGGAGGACTTGTACAGTGGATCAAAAGTGGATCTGCAGTTCCTGGAGAGATCAAGCAGCTCTGACAGTGGAGTATTCTTCCTTCCACGTCGTCTGGCTGAGGAGATTCCATTCTCCTCTCAGAAACTCTCTGTAGCTTTGGAGAAGCTCAATATATCCCAAGGATCCGTCAAGGCGCTTGCTATGGAGCAGACGTTAGCAGAATGTGAGAGTCCTGCAATTAGTGGGGAGAGCAAGTACTGCGCGACATCGTTGGAATCCATGATTGATTACTCCACATCTACACTGGGAACCAATGGCGTGAATGTGTTGGCGACAAATGTAGCGAAGGGGCAGCAATATACAATCACCGGGTTTCCTTTCCAAAGCAAATCTGGTTCCAAGTCGGTGGCTTGTCACAAGCAGGCATATGCATATGCTGTGTACTACTGCCATGAAACTGAGCACACCAGCACCTCAGTGGTGTCTCTGAAGGGCGAAGATGGCAGTCGTGGAGAGGGAGTTGCAGTGTGTCACACAGATACGAGCGGGTGGAATCCTCAACACTTGGCCTTCAAGGTGCTTAATGTCAAGCCCGGTGGTGCACCCGTTTGCCACTTCATTCCGAATGATCACATCGTCTGGCTTCCTGCCAACTAGCTGCTCCCTGCTATCATCTTCTCTTCCTCGTTCCTTTCTTTTATGTACACTCTACTATCGTCTAATACGAACGTGTTTATGATATAATATAATATAATTTGGTATCCCAAGTACATAATGGGATCGTCATCTCCATCTGTATGTGCAGCCCTACTTATGTAAAAGCTCTTAATAAAATAAAAACCACATTTTTTTGTGGATAAAATTCACTTGGTTAATCGTGGTTGGATCTATTTTGTTTATTTATATATTTGGAATTTATTTTGACAAAGCAACGTTTATATTATCCCAGGGCGGCAGAAGGGGAAGAAATGATTTTAAGTTTAATAGGTTTAACTAGTCTATGGTACAGACCGCTTCACACATTGATTTCTGCAGTTAGGTCCTTTTCCTGTTCAACTTGATGATGAGCTCCTTCAATTTCTCCACTGTTTTCTGACTGCATAAGTTATTCCAAGTGCTAGCTGTCAAAATACTTATATAGCTGTCCCTGCTTTCTTTGAAGGCTTCACACTCTAAAATGAAATGTTTTTCTGTTTCCATTTTTAGGAAGATGCAGAAAACACACCCTTTCTTCCCAAGCTTCTTTTGATATTTTCCAACTCCCTGTTTCACAGCTGAATTGATGAGAATTGGTTCTTAATTAAAATGACTATTAAAATTTGACGTTGTTTTTCCCTATATTTGCCATTAATACATCCCTACTACATTTTGTATTAATAAGTCCCTAAATTTTATTTTTTTTTCAAATTATTCAATTTCGAAATATTTTTCTGCGTAATAGTACCTTTTCTTAAATTTAATCAATTTCAAAATATATCTTTTATGGTCTTTATGAATTTAAATAAAATATATTTTAAAAATTAAATATACNATGGTCTTTCTGAATTTAAATAAAATATATTTTTAAAATTAAATATTAACGTAACTTAATTTCTCCACGTATTGACCTTACTATGCCAACCACTAATTGCAGTCTCTACCTACCTAATACAGACCGCTATTCTTTGTGAATTGATTGTGCCCGCGGATCCTTGAGACTTCGAGAGGGATGAGCAATGCTAGATAATTTTTATCACAAACCAGTCATAGAATTCTATCTCAAGAATTCACGATCTACATTATATTGATAATAATATAATTTGTTTACAAAATCAGTACATCACTAGTATAGACATTTTTTTAAGGTCAGAATCAAAATAGAAGACAAACTTTAAATCAAGTCATATATCTAAGATCTGTTTAGAATTTCTTTTTAGACAATACTATAAAAAGTACTATAATCTTCGCCAAAAGTACTCTTTATCAAAGAGGGATAAAAAAACAGACCCAAAATGTACTAGCACTAAAGAAGTCTCATATATAGTCAATACATATTTAAAAAGAGTGTAGGGCCCTCATGACCTCTTATCCATTAATTGTATGCAATTTGCTCTAGGCATAAGTAAAGAGCTTTTTTTGAAAGACAACTAGTTTTCTTGTTTTCTTCTCTATATATGTGTGCAAAGGAGATAGATCTGAAAACATGGATGAGTTTAGTAATTCTATCCTTCCAACCATCTAAATTTGCCACCATAATTGATCATTTTCGAAAAAGCCAATCAATGACGATCTTGGAATCCCCCAACATGTAAGTCATAAACTGAAAGTCTTGAGGCAAGAGTTAAAGTAGCCCAAGCTCCCATGAGCTCTGCCCTCTAATTTGTTCTCCTTCCACAGTTTAAAGACCATCTAAACTCTTTATGTTCATTTACCTTTAAGACACCACCAACGCCACAAAGAGTACCATTTTGTTGTGCAGCCCCATCAAACCAAGCATGAGCTTTATCTATATGAAGGAATGTAGATGTCAGCCTAGGAATAATATCTTTTGGTTTTTTCTCCATTTTACCCACAACTCCTAGAACAAGAGAAACAATTCTCTCCAAAGATGGGATCCTATCCTCAAATATTGATTTATTTTTGTCCAACCAAATGTTCCAGCAAATATAAGGAGGAAGAGCTTTCTAAATTAAAATTCTGAGATGCTCAATTTTGGAAGCAATCATTCACCGAAGTGCCATTCCAACCATAAGTGATTTTTAGAGCCTTTTTCACTTCCTCCCAAACTGAAATAGTAAAGGAACAACTAACAAAAATGTGTTTCCCTGATTCTCTCTTAACTCTGCACAAATAACATAATCCAGGTCCCTTCTAACCTCTTTTTTGTAAATTTTTCCAGGTTAAGATTTTGTTTTCAACTAGGATCTAGACAAAAAGCTTTAGCTTCAATGGGCAATCCTATTTCCATATTTTCCTCCTCCATCCCCCTATCTTGAATCTTCATAATTCGTTTGAGAGGGCTTCATAAACATTCTTAACATAAATTTGTCCCGACATATCACCTCCTGTCCATATTACTTCGTTCGGCCTGTCCACTAAAAATATACCTAAATGGATCAAATTCTTTCTGAAAATATCCCATTCCGCTGCAAGATCCTCCTCCAAACCATGAAATTTTGTTTTTGGGAGGAATTAAAGTGATGTAGCCAGATGTAGTCAATGGTCAAAGTTTTGGGCCAGCGATTAGATCTCCATTTTCAGTTTCATTTAATGAAGCCTATACAACCTTTGTGTGAAATTGGGTGAATCAACAGATTTGGGCATGCAACTACAAAATAAACAAACTGATCATGAAAACGAGTTGATTTCCTTCTATAACCCTTCATGCTAGTACTAAAGCGAATTGATTTCCTTCTATAACCCTTCATGCCACCACTCAAGCGTTTGAATTTACCTTACATATATAATTGGTCATTGACTGGACATAAGACAACACTAATTAGACTTATTGCAAGCTTCATTTGTGACAATCAAGTTTGATCAACCTCTACTTTCTCATTTTCTGCCTTTAACACTCTTGTCGTTGCCTTTACTACATGCGGTTCTGTCATAATGACACTACCTGACACTTCATACGTTTCCTTGAGCCATTTAGATGGTTCACTCTAAAGAATGATTGTTTGTAAATTTTTCTTGAGTGAGAAAAGAAGGGAATTGAGTTAGAAGAAAATAGAATAAAACCTAAGATATAAACATTCCACAATATGAATTGAATGTAATTTACATATGTTAGAGCTTCTAGCACCCAAAGAAATAACTTGAATAAAAATGGGTAATGTGTAAAAGTGAGTGATTAGATTTCATAATAAATATAATAAACTAAATGTGTAAGTGATAATATGTAACATAATGTGGTAAATACAATATTTTACTTGTCTCCATACAATTATGTTATTACAACAAGAAGCACCATAGTGTAGACAAAGCATAAATCACTTCAATTTACACTTTACTTCCATTCTTATGTTTCAATTAGACTCTCTATGCAACATTCATAACATTTTTCTTACACTTCCGTTCTTATGCTTCATTTAGACTCTTTATGCAATCAATCATGATACATTTCTTCGTGTAATCATTTATCTATAGTGGAAACAAATAATTTCAAGTGATTAAATCTTTGTTAGGCATCCAAGATTATGTTGATTGTGTTGATTGAGTGGATGTGAGTTCATAGATTTACATTTGTGCAATGGGTTTAAGGTAGATTCATGTATATCATAATTTGCTAAATGTGGATGATGGAAAATGTCTTGAGCTTCAATTTCACACTCTATATGATGTTTTTATGGTTTTAAGGCATATTTAATATTATTAATTAATATAAAAAGGTAGTGAATCACATTTTATTAAAATGTGTAAACTTAAATTTGATAGGGAATTTCCATTTTATATAATTAATTTTCATAGGTGGAATGAGTCTATACTTATTATACTTAAGATTTGTTGAGTTTTTACTTAGTGGTTGAAAATAGACTAATAACTTTCCTACACGACTCCTAGTTGTCATTGTACAAAAATTTGTAAGGTTAAAATATTTCATGATCAGAGGTTTCCAAATCAACTTCTTACTTAATATTTATTAAGTTTGTTCTAATATGTTTTATTTAAGTAAACTGTAAAAAAATAAAAATAAAACAAAATGTCTAATTTTATTTAATAAATTGTTATAAATTATAGAAAATTTTGATCACTTTAAAATAATAAAGAGCATTGATTCTCATTGAGAGATTCTAAAGAGAAAAGATGAAAGTGAAAAAATATATTATATTTATAAATAAATTAAAGTAGACAAATACAAATATATAGAAATGAAAATAAAAATAAGAAAATATATTATATTTAGAAATATGTTAATAGATAAATGTAAATATATATAAATGTGAGGGTAAAAATAAAGAAATATATCTCCATTTCCATAGTGATAGGTGAAAGTATATAAATATTGCCTGGAAACGTTGAAAGACGCATTAGCCTGCCACGGGTAGTCATTGAACCATTGTATGTTTATCAATGATAAAGGTGGAATCAGCTTTATAAAATTGAGCTAAAACCATACATGTTGTAGGAAACCCATACTTACCTACCTTGAAGTGTCTAAAATGGCTGCATAACCAGGGTCATCACATTACTCAAGTCTCACTTGAACATAGTGCCTGAAATGGCTGCACCTACCCTGGTCTCACTTGAACAAAGTGTCTAAATGGCTGCATAACCAGGGTCATCGCATTACTCAAGTATCACTTGAACAAAGTGTCTGGAATGGCTGCATAACCAGAGTCATTACATTACTCAAGACACCGCCTAGGAGGAACACACGAGGCTCAAAAGACTGTAGTGGGATTCTGCCTCGACGTGAATTGGGTTGAATTGGGGTGGTTACATTGTTTAAAGGTTTAAAGGCTGTGTGAAAATTTTCTTTTAAATGAAAAATCTGAATTGCTTACAAAAAATTTGAATGAAAAATCTGAATTGTTTACAAAAAATTTGAATGGAAAAAATCGAAAGTAATTGCAATCAAGATATTCAATAAGATTCCATAAATCAAATTAATTTCTCTATCATTATATCTTAAAAATATTACATTTGATTATAAAATTTCACAACAATCTAATATTATTTAAAAAAATTTAATATTAATTTTTAATTTTTAATCCATGAATGCAAATATTATTATTAAATTTTTTTCCACAACCAAGATATATTACTTTTAAATGAGATTGTCTAAATATTTTGATTTTTGGTCATTCCTTTCACGGAAGCAAATATAAATCTTGAGATCATAATTTTTTGTTTTTTAAAATGCATTTATGAATGCATAAATGGATTCAACATCTCTGATATCCCATGAAGCACTCAAATTATATAGACTTAGCAACTCAAATATGCAGATCCAACTATTTCTTGTCTAATTTCAGGGAAAATCAAAACTTAAAATGTTTAGACTAAGGCTTTTCAAACTCCATTATCATGGACATCTTCATTATCATCTTTAGAATAAATTCATAACTTAAATATCATACATTTCTTTATAGAATTTAACTTAGAATATATATAATATTTTCATCAATTTGAGAGGATAGTTGAAACGCTAAAAGACGAGAGCATTACCACCTTAAAAAAACTAGAAATACTGAAGAAAGAAAAAAACTCCTTTTTTAAGCCACTCTTGTTCAACAAACCTGTTAGATAGACTCCTAGTGAAGAAGATCTTAAAATAACTTGACCTTGGCATGCAATTAGCCAACTATTTTTTCAAACCCTTGGCATGCAATGGCTCGAGCTTTCTAAATGTGGTTAATACCGCAAAAATTATAGCTTATGCTAAAATAAGGCAATAAATATCATTAATTCTCCAAAAATTAAAGCTTGAACTTGCAGTTAATCTCAAATGTTGGTAATTCTTACATTAATGTAAGGTATGAAGAGGTTCTTTAAAACATGAGAATCTAACCCTTGCTCCTATAAGGTATCAAAGATTCTTTAAAAGATGAGATCTAACCCTTGCCACTTGAAATTCTTTAGAATATTTTTGGTTGTCGACGCCTCCTTCCAACTTTCAGCACCCGAAAACTTTCACAATGAAGTTTTGTACCAATGCAACTTGTCTGCAAATTAGAGATGGGAAGTCATTAATTGCTTGTTAAACTCTAAACTTCCAAAAATTTCACTATTAAAACACAAATTACAGTTAGTGACAAACATACACATATGCATGCAGATTTGGATGACCATTTATCATCGTGGAAACATTGTGTAGCACGAAGTCGGCTTGTAGCATCGTTTTATCAACTACAACCCTATGAGGAATCCTTTGATTTAAATGATTCGGTAAGATGCCACACCAAAGTCACTATGTACCAGTGGTTGATAACTCTTAGTCTTGTATCAAAAGCATATAAGGTAGATGCAATACCACTGTTGCTTCATGATTTGCTAAAATCAAGGTCGCTACCGTGACTACTATTTAATTTGGAAGATAAAGTAACGAGATTTCACATCAATTAACATATTGCTAAGTCAGATATCTATTATGGAATTTAAATTTTTCTAAATAATTTAATTCTAAATAATTTAATTCTACATATTAGAATCCTGTTATTTTTCTAATTGTGAGATGTACGAATATCTTTATGCATAAGCTACGGATATCACAATCCCAAATACCGTTATCCAAAATTTTCAATTTTTTTGATTTGAAATTTCATAATTTTTTTTGGTTTTAAATTTCATAGAAAAAACCATAATTTCTAAGTATATTTTGAAAAATAGAATCATAATTAAATCCACAATTTCTTAGTATATTTTGAAAAAGAGAATCAGAATTAAAGACGAAATGGATTCTTATCATATAGGGCTAAAATGGATAACAAAARATCCAAATGGTGTTGTTCCACAAATAAAAATGATGAAATGGCAAGGAAAAATAATGGAAAACTTAAAAGTGATCTGCCCAAAGAATGGTGTAGTTTGTGATTACACAAATCTTAGTAAGGCATTCATTTCATASAATGTAATAGACCTCTCATTTGTACATATGGTTTCAAAGTAATGTGAATTAATCAGGTGCTTCTTTTTTGTTTCATTTACAAGGGGAAACATATACAATCATTATCGTTATCATATACTAAAATTATTTGGTTGGATTTGTCTTTAATATAAATACAATCAAGCAATCCAACCTTGTCTCTTTATCTTTGCTTCTCTTTTGTGCCTTTATTTATGCATATTGATGGGATATTTCCAAACTTCACACACACTTCATTTACATGTATAACAAGGATTAGGGAAGTAGAGTTGATACAAAATAAAGTTATAATTGGGAATGAAATAAATGTAAAAATTGTCATTCTATGAATGAACCCTAAGTGTTTTTGAGTCTTGGAGAGATCTCACATCAAGAGAAAAATGATTGGTGATTTTGTCATCTTTGAACTTTTGTCCTGTTTATCATTACCAAACAAGATAATTCTTTTAAGCCATCTCTTGTACACAAGGGGCTTCTGAATTTCAAATGGAAAGAGGGAATGTATCATGTTTTCTTTGGCATCATTGGATACTTATCAAGGAATTCAATAGGTGATTTTGGGGAAGCAATATTTTTCGTAGATTTTATGACAGTCTCTTCTAGAATTCAGTCTTTCATGCTTTCATTGGCTCATTACAACATATCTATACAATGCTGTAGTTCACTATATTTGTTAATTTCACAGATTTTGTGACAGTCTCTCCCATGATTCAGTCTTTCATTCTTTCATTGACTCGTTACAACATATGCATACAATTCTATAGAACACCTAGTTACTATAGGTGTAATAATAAAAACTAATTATTTAATTTTGTTTTACAGTTATAGTTGTTATGGAAAAAGGATATGGAGATTACATCGAAATCTGCCTACGTTTGCTTGATTTTACAGTTACAGAAAAAGCACGGGACATATATGGAGAAGACAATGAAAACTACCTACTTGTGCTTGCTTCTATAGCTACAACTATTATGGAAAAAGCATGTGACATATATAAAGACAATAATGAAACCAAAAAGCACAATCATTTGAAAAGACAAGTAGGTGGAACATGCAGTCCATTAGAGAACTCCCTTCATTGTGGTGTGACGCATCCTGTAGGGGAGGGGGTGGTTGAGTAAGGGTATGTAGAGGTTCAAATTTTCCTTCATTAAGGTGCCCGTCAGGACGGGAAATTGAGTAAGAGTAGGTAGAGATTCAAAACTATGAATTTATGATAGACAACCGACTTAAATTCATCCTCGAATGATAGTTTCTAAGGATAAAGTGATGCAATTAATCAAAATGGACGTGATAAAGTATGGAAAATTCTGAAGACCATATAGAGTTATAGTAGATTTTTCTTTCAATTAATAAAGAGATCGGTCACGGCTGGTCTGAAATCAGACTAGACTCTTTGGTAGCATTCAAAGTATCTAGAGTAGTTATTGATGGGTTGAGCTGGCATAATCTGGTGGAGTAGTTACTGATGGGTTGAACTGGAAGAATCTGGTCCTCAGAGTATTGCAGAAAATCGGAAAGACCAACTTAGCTAAAAGCTAATCCCTGGTAGTTTGAAGTGTATGGCATCTCACTTTAGCAAAATCGCCAACCAAACTTGGTGTGCTCAAGATTGTAGGCGTTAGAATCTGTTATTGATTGCAGTATTGAATCTTAGTTTACATCAAATTAAGTACAGTGAGGAAGTGGTGGGGTTTTCAATGTCAACTTAGAGTGGACATTAACATCTTTTATAAATCACAGTGAGCATGTGATGGATTGTTCAATATCAACTCAGAGTGGATTGTTGCACCATTAATATGTTCAATGAATAGGAATAGAAAGAGAAGGAAAGGAAAAGGATGGAAAATAATAAACCAGTGATTTCAATATTTTAATAATTATAATAAAGTTTGGAATTTCAAATCTTTTTTGTTGTCAAAATAAAAATTTGATTTTTTTGTGCTTTTACTTTTAAATTGTATTCAAATTTATAAGCATCATTTTGTTCAATGTTCTTTGTTTCAATTTTATATGCATATATTAAATATAGTAAAAAAAGAAAGGAACTAATGGTTTAGGACAATATAGAAATAATTTTTCTATCTTTAGAAATTGGAACATTTTCTTAAAGTTTAAGGATATATTTTTAAATTAGAAACTATATAGGATTTACATTAAGTATACATTTGAGTCAACACAACAAAAATACCTAATATCAAAAAAATTGGAAATCTAATTGTAAAATTCAGGGCACAATAAACAAATTATGTCAAGGATGGATAGACAAAACCACCATGGACATCGAAACAACTTTACTCTTCACCTGCATAGTCAATGTTGCATTAATAATCTTTGACAAAGTTTGTAATTCTTCTATCTCAAATTTTAGATATGTCCAAGAGTGAAGAAAACTCTGAAGTTTTAAGTTATGTTGGTTTTCCCTGTAAAGCACATGGAACCAAAATTCAAGTAATTTTTGATAAGAATGTGAAGAAATCTATGTTGTTTTCTATTGTTTTTGCAAGTGGCAGTTTGAATCCTGCAAAAGTGGCATTGGTGACCTCCGTTGGATTTTTTATTTTTAAAATTTATCTGGAAATTGTCTTCGTTTGCAAATGGATTGAAAACTTCAGCTACAGTGTTGCTTTATATTATCCATTAGTTTCCCTTCAGATCTTTGTATTCTATTTGTATGGAGTGGCTCATTAAGCCATGAAAAATGGTAATTTGGATAAACATAAGATGCTTAATAAGTTATGGGTGGTTCTCCCTCTTAGATCGCTTTAGAACTAAAAAAGGATAATTTGGATGATGAATTCACTTTTACAAGTTGATGTCTCATTATCAATTGCTAAAATTGCAAAAAATGAAAAAATGAGAAAGAGAAAATACATGCTAACATTACTATATTGGTGAAGGTAAATTTGGATGTGCAATCCACTTTTATACTAATTACGTTGAAGGTGTTGTTTTAAGGGGAGGTTCATCTGTTCACAACATATAAACAAGTGTCATGTGTGTCTATCCACAACGTATCAATAAGTGCCATGTGTGCCTGTTTGCAACTCGATAATGTGATGGACACATTGTTTCTCAATGTCGTTGGTGAAATTATGGACAAGAAGGAGGTGGAGATAGTTGCCTAGAAAGTAGTGTGGATGAAACCATAGAGTGCACTTGGGACGAAGGTAACCTGCCCCTAAAGGGCTACCACAATACCAAGGACTTCATGCTCTCAATCAAGAAGTCATGGTTGGTGATCATCCTCATCAGGGTCAGGGTTTCGATGGACTAGACAATCTCCATGCTCTACAACTACATGGAGCTTAGTGATTTCATCTTCGATAGAGGAAACAAGTGGTATGAGAACACATATAAGAGGGCAAGGAAGGTGGACGAAAAGGGATTTTTGTATTTGGGAATGGGGTTTTTCTTCTCTCTTTTGCGTGGCTTCGTCGTTTTTCCTTGGGGTGAAGGGAAGAAAATGGGGCACATAGGAGGAGTAGCAAGCATAACAACAAGAAGAGTAACCCTTTGAGGTGCAGGAAGATCAAGTTTGTGGTTTTTTGCCTGACCCCATCACTATTAAATGCTTATATGTTCACATTCTTCTGTCTCCGATCATCATTTAAAGTGTCTATGATTTCAAATGTATTGGATTCTGACTGCTTTTATTTGAAGCAAGTCCAACTTCCTTGGCTGCTTAAGAGGAGGGGTTTGTTGCTTGGTTTCAAACAAATGAAACTGAAAAGGGTTGATTCCAAGATCAAAAATGTTTTCCACTGTTCTCTTGGGTTGCGTCAACCTCGCAGATATGAAGCAATGTATAGACATACATAAAGAATTAATTACAAATGGATTTCGTTTGTGGAGAGTGCTCTTGTAGGATGTTGAAGTAGGGTTGCCTATGATGTTTAATAACAAGAGAGGGAAAGGTTTCAACATGGACCACAAGAAAGCACATGACTTCATCATTGAACCATGTCAACCAAGATTGTTTTTTGGGAAAAACCTTTCACTTTCTGTGTTAAAAAAGAATCCTGTCCCAGACCTAGGATAACGTCTCTCCCAACTAAGATCGAATGTCCTGATCCCGACTTCCATGCCATCCATTGAAGAATAACTGGTAAGGTATTTCAGATATTTTTCCAGGACTGTGAACCAAAGGATGAGAACACTTTCGTCGATTGCAACCAAGACAAAACTGATCCATGCAGAAAATATTCGTCCTTGATCACCCTTTGCCAAATTCTCGTCTTCATCAAGGCTCGCCATAAGGTGTTTGATGCCAAAGATCTGTAGAAAATAAAGATATTTCGAAGGCCCCATCCTGCATAGTGTTTAGGTTTAGTTATGGAATGCCAACTACATAAATGATAACATCACTTGTTTTTTTTTCCTGACCAGAGGAATGAGATGCTCAACTTGCAGATCTTGTGGAGAACCAAAATCGATATATGTGCAAGGGCCAACCAGTATACAGTAAGGCTCTCTAGAACCTATTTTATTAAAATAAAGAGCCCCTCCCCAAGGAGAGACATTTATTACACCAGTGATTTATCCTGGTCTCGAACTTATCGATAAGCCATTGCTAGTCCTCTGACTTATAACAATCTGGCTTCAACAAATATCCCAAGTATTTAAAGCCCACAAAAATCTCTTTATAGGAGAAAATGAGTAAATCTTTTAAAGACAATAAAGTTTCCGGAGAAACTCCCTAATGCAAGAAAACAAACTTCTTTACATTTATCACCAATCTCGAGGCCCGACAGAATACATGGAGAATAGCTTGGATTTTATCCCATTCGACAAGAGAATCTATTGACATTATAAGGATGTCATCAACAAATAAAAGGTGAATAACCTTTATCGGTCTAGAAACCTTTATCCCCATGAGAGTACCATCATCTTATGATTTATTTAAGGAGAGACTAAGACCTTCCATAGCCAGGATGAAGAGTAAGGGCGACAAACGGGAAACCCCATCTAAGTCCTCTACTGCTCTTGAAGAAATTGGAAGCATCTCCATTAATCAAAATAGCATAGGATGTGTTATCCCCAATTTCTAGGGATAACTAGGAGATCATGTCTCGAGGCCCACAGGTCCTAGACATGGAGTACCAAGAGAAAGATTGACCTGAGTATGGCCCTGGAGGGCCCATCCTTTTCTTCTTTCATCAGATTCGTCTTGTTAGTAGCAGTAGCATCCATCACCATCGGCTTGGTCTTGTATCGGAGAAGGCTCTTGCTCCATGAGGTAATTGATCTAGGTATCATGGTATGTGTCACTTTTGATCACTAAAACCTTTAGATATATGCATCTAATTTCTTTTATCTATGATAACTTCTTGGATCCTACATTAAACCACTTGACCATGCTTGGGGAGATTGACAGGGTGCCCTAGCAAGCCTGTACCCATAGGTTTTGGTTTGCCACTGGGGGGATTTCTGAAGAGCCATCGTCCACTCCCATCATACCACCACTTTTTCATCTTATCTCCTGCTCATTTATCCCATTCCCCTTGTTCGGGCATTGGATTGACCTGTTTGTAGGGTTTCACCTTATCTTGTGGGAAGAAGGGG
>SNQJ01S0017149.1:44878-74209 GCA_010110895.2 Picea sitchensis
CCATATTTCTTCCTCCGCCAACACTAATTTCTTCCTCTCTGCCTCAAGTGTGTACAAAGAATGAATAGATGCATTAGAACTTGTTCCCCATGTCAAATTTTTATAACTGAAATCAAGAGCCTCTTCAATCTTAGCTAAGTCTAACTGATCTCGGAGGCACTTCTCCTCAGCCCACAGTTTAACTCCATCTTTTAAAAGAGATATTTTCCCAACTAGTCTCCTTTGTGTTCCTATAATAAGAAGAAGACACAGATCATTCCAAACATCCCGAACCAACCCAACAAAGGAATCCATGCTGGGTTTAATTTAAAAGGATATGCAACCACTGGAATCCCAACACCAAAATCAAGGAAAACTAGTGCATGATCAGATAGGAAAGGGAATTCAACCCAGTTCCTATACCTCAGAGTGGATGCGACGAGATCCTTCGCTACGTAAATCTAGTCAAGCTGTTTTTCTATACTTTCAACACCGGACCTACCATTCTGCCACGTAGGAATGACCTCAGCCGGGACAACATCCACTAAGCTGTTTTAAAAGAAAAGTGATTTAAAAAAACCAGCCAAAGAGTCAACTTATGCTAATTTCCCCCAAACCTCATCAGAAGAAGTAGTGAAATTCATATCTCCAGCAATAATTAAGTATTTATGTGCTAATAAACTTGTACCATCCACAAAATCCCAGAAAGCTTTGCGGTTCTAACAGGGCCCGTAAAAATTTAGAAGAGTTATCTTTCTATTGTCCATTAGAGAAGTTCCTGACAAAAAAATACCACCAATGCTTAGATAAKGATCAAGTACAAAAAAAATTGGATCCCAAGCTGCTAGAAGTCCACCAGAAGTCCCCAYGACACTAACAACAAAGATCATCCAGTTGGGTCTGATCTTATTCATAAATAATCTTGCCTTATCCGTAGCCACCAATGTTTCTTGAAGGAAAACAATGTTTGGAGAAGTTTTAGACAAGAGTCTACCAAGGGAGGCCAGTTTCAGGGGTCCTCCTACCCCTCTGATGTTAAGGGAAAGAAGGATCATGATTTATCCATGGCTAGGGCTTTCATGCATCTAAACGCCCCTTATTCAGTGATTGTAATAGGTAAAGTATCTGAAATAGAACTGCTAGCCCCTTCCTTCCGGTGGGCACTTGTTTTTATTGGTGAGACTTCAAACCCCAAACCCTTTGACCACGCAGGGTCAAAAACATAATGCACCCCATTCCCTTGGTTACCCCTGGAAATCCCTTGGACTGGATGACTATCCACTGGAAGGTTACCCAAAAAGGTCGGTAAAGTAATAGGGTTAGAATCCCTGTTAAGTGGAGGAACTAAATCAGAAATCAATCTATCCAAAAMAAAATCAATAAGGGCCATCTCACTATAACCCRGAGCAATAAAAGAAAAATCCTTAGTTCCAGGCAAACTATCTATATTAGTAGTAACCCCACAGATAGGATAAACCTCATCTGAATTCAAAATTTTGTCCCCACCCAAAGCAGTGAGCTCAGGGTCTACATAAGTAGTCTTTTCAGAAACAAGACCCTTCCTTAGGGATTGTTTAGGGAAGAGGATGGAAGTTAAATGAGTGTGCTCCCAAGCAGATAAAGAGAAGTAAATTTTAGGGGAAAAGTGTTTCGTCTTACCTACAAAAGAAGTGTTCTGCGCAGAAGGACTGTCCTCTAATCTAAACCCTGGATAATCTAGTGGGTCTGGTTCTTCCTCCAGCGGAGTGACAGTGTCACCAAGCATTTCATCCAAAGAAACATCGTTAGCCAAAGAGCCAAAAATGTTTGGAAACTCCTTTCTCAAGTGACCAGTGCACCTGTAGATAGTACAACGAAATGGTATCCCCATATAGTCCAACCACTGAACAAATAAAAGACCCCTCCACTCAATCTCTAAAAATTCTAGGAGCCCCGCATGTACGTCTAATTATACAAGGATTTTTTACATTCTTTTATCCGGCGATTTCAGAGCAGCTTCATCTATAGTTAAAAAATGACCAATGAATTCCCAACCGCCTCCAGAGATTTTAAGTTCCACAGTTGTAAGGGAAGACTCGGGAGGAGCACCCACATATGCCTAAAACTAAAATATTCAATGGCAGGATTAAAAATAAGGTGCCACCTTTTTAAAATCATGCTCCCTCTATCGTAACTCCAGAACTTATTCAGGACTAATTCAGAATCCTCCGAATTCTTGAACACAAAACCCATCCATCCTCTTGGAAACGATAACACCTCAGGTGAATATCCTAGCAAAGGTTCCCAACACCTAAGCACCCACTCGTCTAGGGGTAAAACACAGCGAGAGAGATAAGCCAGTCTCCCAACTAAGGCGCAAAGTGCCAAGTTGTAGGACTCTTCTAAACCAATGTCCATTCCCATAACCAGCTTTCACTTCGATTTTTTTGGTTTCCACACCTTCACCGTGCGCTTGACCCTATTTCTCTGGTCTAATCGTTTATTTATTATAGAATCAAATCCATTTACAATCTGTGCTACCCCTGAACTCTCCTTCGCCAACCCTCCTGACCCCTTTGCATATGGAAAAACCTTGGAAATCCCTCCTGCTAACTCTGCAACGACTTGCGTAATAGATGACTCCAAAGTGTTTACAGGCTTGTGAAAAGAACGAGGCTCAATAGGTAATACACCCACATTAACCTCTACAATAAATCTCTCATCAGAATGACAATAAGTGTCATTAATCCCATTGATCGCATCCATCGAGGTGAAGAAACCTAACCTCTCCTAGTGCTCCTCATCAGCTACACTCAATAGAGCGCTCAATTCACTTTCCATTAAGGTAGCACCTAGAAGTCGTTGTAGGCTCCAACATAAAACACAATCAAGTCTGACTGGAGAAGGGTCTCGTCATCGATATTACACTCTGAGAAACAGGTAGTTAGTTAAAAAATGACAAGACAACGTCAACAATGTCGTAGTCAAGTGACTAGCTAGGTGAGTCGTAACACTAACTCCTTTCTTATCACATTAATGATCTAGTTCTTATGATGCAGACTTCAAATGAAAACATAACGCTAGATTCCCGCCACCCAACACCCTCGACGACTTCTCCAAGAGCCCAGCTAACTAGTCTTTCATCTCACCAGATCGTAAAAAATGCCATTACACTCCCCTGCCAAACCACTCTGTGATAGTATTTCTATCTCTCAAGAACCCACAATATTTGTAGGGTAGACACCGTGGAAATAATATATCCAAGGTACTCTATAGAAGTCTCGATGAATTCATGGATTCCATGGCATACAAGAATTGTTTAGTTCATGTATCAAGTACAATAAAAAGATGCTCTAAATGTTCTTCAAGAGGCCTACTGTAGATCACTATGTTATCAAAGAAAATAGGAAAAACTTAGGAATGTACAACCAGAACACCTTGTTCATGAGAGCTTGGAATGTTGTTGGAGCATTACAGAACCCTAATGGCATTACTTGAAATTGATAATGGCTTTTGTTTTGAAGGTTGTTTTCACTGTTTTGAAATATGAAAGACATCAAATTTATATTTTAGAGTAAGATCTAAAACCGTTTTTCATCCAATAAAAAATCATCTTCCTCGGATATAAGGATATAAGGAAATAGGTTAACTATCTAAAACCTAATGGTAGGGGTGGAAGTATATCCCTTTACAAAATAGTAGTAGTAATAATTATAAAATCATAATTTAAAAATATTTTTCTTTATTCACCTTTTTTCTTCCAAGAAAAAATATCCCAAATTTTAAATGAAAGGTTCTTAATGTATTATTCAACAACTAAATGGTTACAATATATTATAGAATTTCCAAGACAATGAAGTATCCCAAGCCATTAAGTAGACTTCATTGATTGATTGTATCAATGTTATTTTAACTACTCTATGATTGAGTCAAGATTAACCCAACATTCCACCATTCCACCCTTTCAACTTTACTTAGTATTAACACTTATTCCCCTCAAAATTTACTAACAAGGTATTCGAGAATACAACATGCCCCGTATCACCTAAGTCTACATCTAGACTTTACACATATCAACCATTAAACCACATGTACACATGCCTATTAAAGGTCTTACAACCTTATGTTCATTTACATATGTGATAAAATCCAACTCCTTAAAAATAATTACAATTATATGCCAGAGCATATGATGCTATGAAAAATCATTGTGTTTTACTGCCAAAGTCCCTCCTACTTCAAATACAATTACATAGAAAAATTATTTATCTTGCCACTATGTTTTATGGATACGAGAGAGCTCATTTGACTCCACATGGCCCTCTCCCCGATGATATAATAGGTCTAATATGATCTATTCTCCTTGTCTCCCAACTATAGACCACCAATAAATCTAGTCCTCCAGATAATAATCTCATGTTAATATTGTATATATGAGCAAATCCAATGTATATCTAGGCCTTAACATCAATAGATTTCACATGATATTCCACCAACTTAAGACGTGTTGGATTTAAATTTGACAGATCCATCAAATCTATACTCGATCTCAACAATTCCACACATCCAAGTAGTAGATTCATCCATCTACTCACAAATTTGTGCTTCTCCATGTGTCCACATGCTTCAAGCTCACTCTCCATTTCAAGTCTTGCCATGCTTGCCTATTTCTTGCAATGATATTTCCTTCTGCATAAGTTCCCACACAAACCAAAATTAGATTAAAAAAACCTTGTCMCTAACACCTTGGATCCAAGGTGATTAGGCTCTGATATCAAATGAAAGGAAGAATACGTGTAGAATACGCTTCCTACACTAATCCATGAGAGAAGAATGTACATAAACTCATAGCATTGTAGTTGAAAACAAATGAAAGAAACAATGAACCATTACACAACACAATTTCATAGGGAAAACCCTTCTACAAGAAAACCCCATACTCTGCTTATTGTATTATTCAACAACTAAATGATTGCAACACATTAAGACTCTGCATGATCTTAACAAGAGTGTTCAACAATATACATCCCAATGGGGCAACTCCGGAGACCTACACAATGAAGCATCTTACAATGGAGTCTCTCATACCATTAAATTGAATTTATCATATGAAATATCATGAGAAAATACTATGGGTTACCCAAATCCATGGGATACAATGAATTGTAATGGCATCATTGATTATATGAATGTATTGTATCAAGGTTATCCATATACAAGATATAGTGGAACACTGCAGTGGAAAAAATTAAATAATTAATGTACATGTCATTTCTCTTACCTGATAAAAAATAATCACAAAAATATCCACACTATCTTCTATTGGGATGTTCTATGCTTGCACATGTCTTTAATTTTGGAGGGCCAAGGTTTGTTCAGAGATGAAAAAAAAAGACCTTAAGGTGTTGGCATATCAATCCTCATCCCAAGGATAAGGAAGGTCTCACCCTAGACACCATGAGAATCATAGAGACCATCTGGTCTTGTGTTGGGGATGAAGAACTAATTACACAAGAATTCATTCAGCTTAGCATTTGTACAACCCATTGCAATCTACTTAATGAATAACATTATATAACAACAACACATACATTCAATTGGCACATGATCAACATATCGTAGGACTAGAATCATTGCAACTTTATTATCTTAATTCAACCATTCTTAAACATACATTAAGCAACTCATCAATTGGAAACAATAGAGATTTGTTTCCTTATACATTTTCCCATTATTAAATTAAATGGTGACATGCACCTTCTTCAAACTCTGTAGATATGACGGACCCAAACTCATAACTAGAAACATTAAAAAACATATGCTCACAATGAGCTCAATAACATTGACAAAAACCAACACTGCCTACCCAATTAGATAGCTAAAATGACTAACAAAAACCTTCTTTCTATTGTTGTTGCTCCCTTTTATTTTCTTCTCGGCTTAGGTGCTCTATCACTTTTGAGTTCTGCCCCATTCGATCCTCTCGCTGCTAGTCTTGCACGCTTATGTTATCCACATGCATTCCACGTAGCCTCTTTGGAATCATGGAAATCTTAACTACTTTTCCAACTCATCTCCTTACTACTCCACAATCTCTCATGTTTCCTGAAGAAATTATTTCGGAAGATTTCCTGAAGATTCTTTTCTTAATTCTAGTGTGCATGTGGTGTCTTCTTAATTCCATGTGCGCATCAAAAAACTCGAAACAACGTGCATTGACAGAACTTAAACTGACTTGCATTAGCAAAACTTGATCTGGTGTGCACGCCTCCTATCACATATTGCGAAGTTGCTTGAGTGCGTACAAAACTAGAATAGGCGTGCACAACTTTGCTTGTGCACGCATGCAATATTTACCCAAACATTTGGGTTCCAAGAGGCCGCCACCACTATCATTTGGCTCATCCTCAAGTCAAGTGCCTCATGGAGTGACTGATGTGATGGATGGAACCGTCTTCATGGGTTCATAAACAAACTCCTTGAATTGGCTAGCAGACTCATTGAGGTTTCCATGACATTCCCGGGTGAGATTGAAAACCTCATTTGCATAGGTTGTTGTTCCTTGAGGGGTTGTCGAGTATGTTGTTTCCATTTTCTTGATCAAGGGGGTGACAACAACCTGCGTGTCTATCAACGCTTTTTCAGGTTCCTCACCCTACGTAGGTAAGCTAGTAACCATTTGGATTGTTGTTGCATCAAYCAAATATTCCCTCCCAACCAAAGATATCCACCATGTAGATGATTAAGTAAAAAGAAGATGCAGATGGTTGTGGTCATCGAMCCCCCATGGCCAAAATGAGGGAAATTGACCAGGGATAGGATGTCGGCCTAACAAAGAAATTTATCCCAATCTTGTGTGAGCACCATTTGTTAACCATCTGCACTTTGAACCACCTTCRCATAATTGTGAAATCCTAGGGCCAGAAATTGTCCASGACCTCTAATGTCATAATCGACGAAGTGAACATCTTACACTTTTCTCATTCGAGATCCTGCAAAGCTCACATTTTAGGGTAACGACGGCTCTAGTATTTGTTGATCTTGGGATATCTCGGATTTGTTACAGTCTTTCTCCTTGTTTGATGAAGCCATTCAAATTATTCCTACCAAGTCTACTTTTTGCTAGAGACAATATGTGGATATTTTACTCATGATTTCTTCTGATATGCTCTTTCGTCGTTCTAAAGTTCTTATGCCTTCCCGTAGACTAGAAATACGAATGTATATGCTTAACTGGGCAGTTTCTAACTTGAGGAGAGGAAAGTTGTTAGGAACGTATGGTGGTACAAATGGGGGGGGGGGCATGCACCAAGTCGTTAATAACTCAGAGTGTCGTACGGTTATCTTCAAACCCCATTAGAACATTCATACTTGTATCGTCTTTCCAGGCCCTCCAAAGTAAGTGAGAGTCTTTTGTGTTGTGGCCCTTTTGACATTTTATATTTTCGAGCCACGTCAGCCCTTTGCATGCCATTTTGCACTCATGGTGCATGTCCATCCCTTTTTATTGTCAAATATGCATAATATACGGATGAGATCTTAGCATTTATCGCTCGATACCATCACAACAGGCTAATCCCTAGGTATCGTACAATGAATATGTCATGTTTTTCAAATATGTCACTTTTTATTTAGGTCGTCATACTTTAAGGGTGGCATCGACATTTTTGTACATGCACGAGTCTTATTCTTCAGGGGAGCCATACATGATTCTTGCGCACCCATGCATTGGGTCACCCTTGGCTAATTGGCCATAGTAATCCATGTTGGGTCATGACTTTTCTTTACACCTGCCCAACCGCTCAGTTTCCACCATAGAGGAACTAGACTCAACCCATATGGATCTGTTGGCATTCACTGATTAACCACTAATTCCTCACTTATGTGTAGCTCGTATGTTTTCTCAATGGGGATTAGGGGGATTGAACGGGTGGACGTTCTTTCTATGAAATCATATTGAGTATTCGTCTCCATCCTTCGTACATGTGAATCCCTTACCTTTCCATTAGAAAATCGAGGAACCAGGGGAATCGATTAGGGGGATTGAACGGGTGGACGTTCTTTCTATGAAATCATATTGAGTATTCGTCTCCATCCTTCGTACATGTGAATCCCTTACCTTTCCATTAGAAAATCGAGGAACCAGGGGAATCAGGTGTTTTCTCATCAATGCGCATTGGGCCTTCAAATATTGACTTCATGCCTCAAGCCATTGCTTGACCACCCCACATGCTTCTGTTATCCACATGTATTCCACGTAGCCTCTTTGGAACCGTGGAAATCTTCACTACTTTTCCAACCCGTCTCCTTACTACTCCACAATCTCTCATGTTTCTTGAAGAAATTATTTGGGAAGATTTCCCAAATATTATTGATCCGTGGATATCTGTGGACACCCACCTTTTCCAAAATGGCTCAAAAACAACTTTCTAGCAATTTCGGCAATTTACTATTTTAGCAGTGTTTTAACTTCCGGGGCCATTTTGAGTGCCTGCTAAATGGTTGTTTTCGAGATCGAGGTTCTCAATGATAGCTGAAGGCATGATTGAGCCCCAAAATGAATCTCCCTGAAAATACCTTTCCAACAAGCAATCACACACCTAAAACAGAGATCGCATGCAAGTTATGACCCCTCGAAGTTGATGTACTCACTTTTACCCAAATGGGGCCCACATGACTTTACGCTTCATCTCCGTGGTTAGTTTTGATGTTCAGGGTTTTGCATTCCTCGCTATTGTGGTAAAAATGCCTTCGAAAGCCTCATTGTAATCGACCTTCTTGTGACGCGAGTAGTCATTACATCTTCTTCTCAGAGATAAGTCGCCACCATTCTAGTAAGTCTTTTACTCTGTAATTTTTACGCTTCCTCGATACTTTTCATTAATAGAAATCGTATTATCAGATATCTTGTTTATGGTTGCATCTCCGATACATTTATGCTATATTATTGAATGACTGCGAATATTCTCGCATTTCTTTATTATATCTCCGATCTCATTTCGCGCCAAAAATAATCCGTGATTGGTATCAGAGCGTGTCGCTTCTTGATCATTTTTTTCGCTGCATGTCCCCGACGAGGTCCGAAAGTATGAGTTAGGTCTCGATCTTGTCTCTTTGAAGCCGCTTCACACCTGCAAAAACCCTCAATGGGAGGAAGAAGAAAGAAAAACGCTGTGGAGCAGATGATCCTATCAATCGGTTGCTTAAGCAAGCTCACGCGTTAGAGGGACGAAATGATGGAGCGAATTTTTCCCACGCCCTTCAACGCCTATCGACAGCATCAGGCACATCTTCATCAAGGTGCCAGTTTGGAGGGCACTCGCCAGAAAGGTTGGGTATTTACCCTAATGGGACTAGTAAGCTAGGTTCTAAGCCTGCTATGCGATTCGATGACCCTTCGATTTAATCTTTATCCTTCTACCCGTCAAATTCAACCCTTCTCGGGCAAACACGGGAAGAATGAACTAACCTTATTTTCCGAAGGTTGAAGTAGATCCTCCGCTGAGTTGTTGTCTCCTTGCCGCTGCTCCTTCCACAAATCTTCCCTGCAAACAAGACAAAAAAACGTACATGCATGCTACTAATCTACAAGAGGGTTAGAAATAAAACATAAATCGATAATGAAAGATGAGATTCGTGTGTTTCGACTGAAAAGCATCTTTTTCATTACCACCAATATAAATCAATCCATAATGCTTTCGAGGTCGGTCACCGTTCCACTATTCTGATCCTGGGCTCTTCCTTTTCTTTCTGTCCTCCAACTGCTGCCGCAAGTATTTCTCCTAAAGCTTAAGGCAAAGTTGAAATTGAACAGAACTGGCTTGGCAATTTGACAGAGTTTCTTTACTATCCTTTTTCCTCCTTTTGACTAGTACCCTACCCTCCTTTTAGGTTAGGAAGAGCTAGCTTCAGTCGAACTTCGCCATGCAAGGAAGGGAGAGTTTCAGCGCTTAATCGACAAAAGCCCCGAAGCGTCCGGCGAAACTTTCCTCGATGCATTGTTAGTACTCGCTGCTGTTTTATTAGCTCGGCTGGACAATTCACAATACAGACAGCCGTGAAGACAGCAGGATACCCGCCCAAGTATAGTTAGGCTGGTTGCTTGTTAAGTGAATTTTGAGGAATTACTAAGCATGGATTTGGCTAGGAAGAGGCATGAGTTATTCGATGCCGTAAACTCAGATGGTGCATTTTAGGTTATAACAGATGCCCCTAATGTGTGAGGTCAAGAGCATCTGATGGCCGAAACAAATTACCAATATTTACCAATTGCATCGACACGTTTAATAAGGAGCCTGTGAATCGTGAATCCGGAAGCCACCGCGAAAAATATCAATGCTCAATCGGTATGGCATACCCATGCTCGATAAATGGAACGCATGGCTACCAATCAAATACATCAGATCCATGGCATATAACTATAAAGAGTAGCCGCCAACAATACACAGCAGAGCTACATCTCGAAATCAGAAAGATATATACAAAGAAAGTATCCATCTCACAGAAGATGATTCGGCCTGATGACTGGAGATGAGATCTGCAGATCTCGAGCAACAACTTCAAAATCTTCTAAACTCGTAAGAGGTAATATGAGTGTAACGATCGCATTTCACTTCCAGGTCTTCGGTCGCTCGTCGGTCTTGGACTTTGATAATCTTGATGATCGGACCGAAGGCTTCAAAGTGATTTCGAACAAAGACTTGATTGACGCTCGTGATGGCCTAAAGGACAAGAGACATATTATGGAGGGTCGCATCGTGTTGGCAACAACCTCCTTGGATAATAGCACGACAAGTTATAAGACTCGGGCAGCATATCCGTTAATCATAAGTCTACAAAGAAAGAGGCAACGCAAACTCTCCAAACATATGGAGAGTTTGGGAAGAGTAACCAAACGATGGAGGACACAACTCAGAATGAGCAAAGCTTCCTAAGGTCAGACACATCCCATAGTTTGATGTATCAAACGGACAGATGAGCTTTATCCAAGGGTTTATTCCATACTGCTGCCAACAAAGAAAATATTTTTCCCATCCTCTTTTTTGGGGTATATTTGATTTTTTTTTTTTTGTTCTTTCGCTGATTTTGAAAAAGAATAAAGAATATTACGCATAAGGAGTGAACGAGGATCGCAAACATACAAGCTCAAGGCATAACGACAAGACTGATGATCTAGGAAATAATACTCGGGAAAAAAATCCTCCACAATAGCAGTTAAACGAAAACTTACAAGGTCAATTTGAAAGCAAGGTATGCACGCGGCTTATAGAAACAATAATAACAGTAATGCCCTTCAATGTAAGTTTAACGAGCTCCAAAGAAGGAAAACTCTATGATTTTCATGTTTAGAGAGTCCGAAAAAGCATAAAGGGAGACTCTGATAGTACCTTTTTCGTCAATAGTCTAGTTGGTTCAAAAAGGGATAAACTAGCACCACTGCACGCCAATTCAAAACCATTTTAACGAGTGTGACAAGGATTAAGATCACTCGGCTATTTTTTCAATTTTATGAGTCCTAAAAACTTAACTATGGGACTCCGGCGAATGCTCGACCGCTTAACGAAAGTGTGAAAGAAGGGTCACCGGGCAATCTTTTCACTCTTTAGGGAGTCCGAAAAAGAGCTTAAATTACGGACTCCGGGGTTTCTTTTCAGAGTTAGTCCCTCAAAACCAAAAGGAATAAAATTATACCTCGAGGATACTCTTCTAAAGAATGGAAATTAACAGAGCCGCTCTCTTTATTCACGCTTGATCGTCCGGATCGTAAAAGGGGTAAACTACCGCCGACGACGCGGACTTCAAATTTCGCTTAACGAAGCCGGATGTGCCACAAGATCGCTTCGGCAATCTTTTCATGTTTAAAGGTCCTAAAAGGGCTTAAAAGGAGACCCGCGGACGGTTTGGGAGTCCTGATGGTAAGACAAAGAGTGAAAAGACCCATGCATCGAGGCTCAAACTCATGTTCCTGAAATGCTAAGCTGACTCCCTAGCCTACTATAGTTGTTTATGAACCAAGATGGACAATTCATAATGCAATTGGGAACTACCTAGGGCATCCATGTTTGGGTAAGCTCTACCACCAAGCTGTAATGCTCTAGAGCATAAATGATGGTTCCGCATCACAAACGGGTGGGATCGATCCATATTTGAAGAACAAAAAGGCAACCAGATGCAAATAAGTGGGGATAATATCCTACCCTATATGCTCAGTTGATTTTCCTAAAAAAATTTATGGACCGCCTTTATGTGTATTTTTTATTTTCTCGAAACTCAATAAACGCCCCGATACCTGATCAAATCCCTCCATATAACTCCAGAACCACCAAAATGACTTTCTGCTTAAAAGAAATCAGAAAAGGGGCCAAATGGTGACAAAAGAGCCAAAACTCTATAAATAGAGTTGACAAAATCATTATCACTATTGCCGATTTGAAAAGTGTCTCCGAGCCAAAACACCTTCGCTACGCATCGAGATCCTCGAGCTACGCGGACCAAACCACGCTTTGACCAAGTAAGTACAAACTTCCTCATCTTGTCTTTTGGTACTTGTATTTTAAGTTTTTGATGATTTAGGGGGGCAGCCGTCACCTTTTAAAGGTGCGACCCTACTAACCTCACGTAAGCGTCTGTGGGATGTTCGTTATACCCGCTAAGACGCTGCGAGGCAACATGGGTATCCACGACCGCCACTTTACGTACCGCCGGTTAGCCCCAAAATTAAGCTTGCAAGATGCTAACTTCATTTGATTTCAGGACTTTGCGTGATGTATGTGCATTTACGCAGAGAGGGAACACGAGGTCGCAGGCGATGAGGCAAGAGCCACTGATCCGGCAGTTGATGGCCACTCGGACGCGAAGTGTGGGTTGGTGAAGTTCTTTGTGTGTCCTTTTATACAAGAAATCCAAGGCTACCGAATGCCTTATCGAAAGTACCGCACCCTCGATGTCGGCGCCATGATAGAGGGCACCATCGCCCACTATCGAGGACATTTACTTCAGACGGGCTCTCGAGAGGAGAGAATTCGTCGACCGCAGATACCTTTCCCACGGGAAAGGAAGGTCCAGAACCGGATAGCGTATCATTGCAGTCGGACCAATGCTAGGACTTCTTGGGTCCCGGTTACAGTATTATCAGTCTGACACTACAGAATATATTATCCCTTATTGGGCGGATCACAGGATCCAAACACTTAATCGAGATTCTTATGCACATATGCATTGTGCAGTACAATTCTTAAATGCACATATTTTTGACTGGAGTACCACACTTCTTGAGGATGATGAGGAGGCAATCCCATGATTGCCGCCGACCCACGTGAATTTCGCTCGACCATTTTGTGTGCTCGCTTTGAGCGAATTCCATGCTTCAAATACCCTTCGCGATGACAGCTTAGAGGACACTCCGCTACGCTTCCAAGATGCGATGGGCGCGATTGCCGCCAATTTTATTGGTGGCGGAAGGACCAGTGAGTCCTTCAATGATGACTTTTTCAAGATGGTTATCGCGGCAGATCCTCATGATCGAGGACTATCCATATGCGGATCGCATTTCTCTAGGGGATCCGTAGATGCCTCTGCGTCCCCCTGTATGAAGCTCTAGGGAGATAGGTGAGTTCTCCTATACTTTTTTTTTTTTTTTTGTATGTATTTTTATGTCTTTTTTGATATATATCATGTTTTGGATACCGTGAGTTTCGATCTGCGACTCTTGTGTTGCTTTGTGATGTTAGACCCGAGACGGGCTCGCTAACTTTGCTGAACAACGCGCCCACGGCCGAGGGTCGCGAATGGCCGCCACCGGAGGAGTTGCCAGTGAAGGAACCTTCCGCAGGCGCGAGAGGGCTCGAGGCGACGAGCGTAACTTTACCGAGCTCACTCTATTGCCTATGATCGAGATCGCAGGACATGCCTCTATCCCATGCGCCAAGACATGGTAGTTGGTCATGACATGGGTCCACTATTTAGGCAGTTAAGTAGAGTCGTTTCGCGGATTATAACAAAGGCCACCGTGCCCCGAATGTACTATTGTGGACCTTTATGTGCCTCGGAGTCAACTACTATGTATATATATATTTTTTTTTGAGGCATAAGCCCTAGTGACTCGTGATGGCTCCCACTTTGAGGCATTTGTGCCCGTCTATGTACTCGAGATTATTTTGATGTATATATATGATTTTATTTTTATGTGTCATTATGGATTTTATGTGCAAAATGTATTTGCTACGTTTTGATCATGATTTTCTTTTATGTATGAGCCAGATGCCAATCTAAAAATGTGATTAGCTAGAGTATCTCAGGATTTGATTTAGACTTCAGGAACATGAAAAATATGTATTATAATCAAATTATGCTCCAAGAGACGGTAATTCTGCTGAATCTCCGGGTGTAAAGTCGATCGCGGCAATAATGCATACCCCGCTAGTCAGGATTAATAAACCGCTGAGCTGCCTAGATAGACCCGGAGACCAGATACCTAATGACAAAGCTACTGGCAACTCGGATAACCCGCTTATACTCGCTAACATTGTTCGTAAAAGTCACCTAAGCATAAGCTCCTCCTCGATGATAAATAACCGACCGTGGAGTGAAGATTGTTTGCCGCTGGAGGCAAGCCTCGCTGCAGGTCGCATAGCACTCTGCCTCAGATATCCAATGAACACCTTGATTCACTTGACATCCGCCATAATGACGAAAAGATAACATAAATGACACGCCCGGTTTAATAACGGCATTTTCAAAGAAACGAAAGAAAGTGATAGCTCAAAGACTATACATATGTTGCAAAAGTTACCCACAGTGACCCTATTAGTAGTACTTCTTGATGTAGAGCCCATTTTTAGGGTCCTCCAAAGAATTTACCTCAAATTCTACCAGATGATACGAGCCCTTTTTTAGAATTTCTTTTATGATGAAAGGTCCAACCACATGGGTTTGAACTTTCTCTGAGGGCGACCTTTTCCCAGTTTACGACCAAGATAAGGACAAGGTCACCCTCAGAAAAAAAAACCCGAGGACAAACGGACCTATCATATTGACACTTAACTTTATTCTTATGAGCTTCGTTGGCCAATGCCGCATCGCGATGCTCATCGAAATGCTTTTAAGTGGACTAAATCCTAAGTTTCTAGTGGAGATATGTCAGCAAGAATCGCATCGCCAATTTCGAGATGGAATTTCACACTGATGGCAGATCGCCTCCAACCCGTGAAACTCCAGTTGGAAAGGTGAGAACCCGTTTGCAGTCTTAATCTTGTTCGGTAAGCCCATAATGCCTAATATAACATCAAATGCCAATTTGACTTGGCGGAGTTTATATTCGGCCAGAATTATCTTGCCGCTTTATTAACACCTTCCACTTGCCCATTGGTTTGGGGATAATAGGGTGATGAGTGTTCCCGCTCTAGCCCAAGCTGATGTTAACTCTGCCATCATTTGATTCTTCGAAAGATCGGCCATGGTCAAGGATTGTCTTCGACTCAACCGTTATAACTGGTTAAAAGGAAGAGAGTCGGCAGCTTCCATCATCTTTGATCGTTTTAAGATGGTTTCACTCCACTTAGTAAAGTAGTTCCATACCACAGATATAGCTGTGCCCCTTGTCGACGGGGTTGCAAGTAGTGTAATCAATCAATTTGGTGAAGGGCCTATTTTGCGATAACAGAAACATAGAGCCGATGTTCTCATCTTCCGAGGAAGATTTGGCACGGATGGCACCTCTTGACCCGACTCAATGCAATCTTAATAAGCGTGGGCCAGAAGTAAACTTCTCGTAAAAAATTTTGGGCTGTCACCAACCCGGATAAATGACTGCCACAAACTCCAGTATGACAATCATTGAGCACTATGACGGCCTCATGAGTGAGACATCGACGAAGATAATACCGACACCTCTCCGATATAGCATCATTGAGGATAAGATATTCCATTTGATGGCTTATTCGGCCGACGCTCATCACGAGAAGCCGAAGTAGGACACTTCAAAGTCCGAAGATATATCGCGATATCTCCGCATTCGTGATCGATGATTCGATTAGGAAACATATCAATTCCGATAGCGATTCTTCAGTAATAACATCATCCGACTCAACCGAAGTCTTAAAATGAGTCTGGCGACCGATTTTGACTTTATTTAAACAAAATCCACAAACTCGGTTGATGACCATCCATCGATCGATTTTTCCACCGATGACTCAATGTATAACATGTACTGAAACGGATTGACGACGGCAACGACAGCTGGTCTTACTAACAAAAACATATCGATCGAAAACCGCTGACAAGATGAACCGCCAATGCAAGTTTTTTGGTATGAGAGTAATTGAGTTTTGTTCCTACGATGCCTCGGCTCAGTTAATAGATCATGTATTCAGAAAACTAATCATCTTCTTGAACTAAAACCATGCCTATACTTGACCCTGCGGCGGCCAGATATAATAGAAACTCTTGTTATAATTTGCGGTCGAAGCAGGTGCGGGTTGTAAGGGCGGTTTCACGCGCCGAAGAGCCGCCACGCTTCGTCCCCGTAGAAAGCGGACGCTCTTCTTCGCAAGAACGCATGAAGCCCTATTATGTCGGCATAGTTGGCAAACGGTCGTCAGAAGAAGTTCTCGTACTTTGCCTTGAAGACTTTGAAGTTGGTATTAATTGTGCGTGGGGGGGGGCAATTGACCATTGCTTCCACCTTAAGAGGATCAACCATGATCCCGCTTGTTGAAACGATGATCCAATAGCCGCCCCGACGCGGGACGCAGTTACAATTTGTTGGGACTTTAAGCTTAATCCGTAGCATGATACCGAAGATTAGTCGAGGCGCGCTGACGATCCGCCGCTTGTGAGAGCCGCGACGCTAAGTCATCTCAGATAAGCCTCACTATGTGTCGATCGTGAAACTAAAGACATGGCCCGCTGGAATGTGGCTCCAGCGTCTTTAAGACCAAAAGGCATTTTTCGAGAGGCTTAATGCACTTCCACCTTACGTATTTGTGCCGCTTTATGCTGATCCTCAGCCTGATTTGGATTTGGTTGTAACCCGAGAAACCATCCATGAATGAAAGCGTGTTCGACAACTCCACGCGACTTCATCAATAACTGGTCGATGAATGGGGTTGGATAATTATCTTTGACATGCCTTATTCAAATCAAAGAACGGGTACAAACGCCAATCATGCCTTGTTTTTTATCGAACGGAACAGGATTTTGACACCCATTTAGTCAAGTGGATAGGGTATATATGAACCCAGCCTTAAGCAAATTCTCAACTTCATCTTTGATAGATGCTGCCTTCCTTGGATTAAATAGATGAAGTCATTTCTGACAAGCTTGCATCCCGGATACGTATGATCTCATGTTCAACAATTTTGGATCGATGTCCGGCATTTCAACGCAGACCGCTTAAAACATCGCGAATTCTTTAAAAAGATCCGTGAAAATCTGAACCTCTTCGGGGGAACAATCCGCCCCGACGAAGACATTCCCCACGGCCGTAAAAGCGGATATTGATAGGTATTGTTTCAGCTATAGTCGCCATGTTGCCTCAGCATAAACATCCCGTGTTGCTAAGAGGTTAATGGGATAAGGCCGATCACATGGTGATAGTACCTCCCTTCGCCTCGATTCGGTGTAACTCCCGGAGAAAGTATGATCTATGATGAAGATCTTCCATATTTGTCCCGACCAGCCATTGCTTCGATTATAGCTTCGCTCAAGGCAAGACTAAGTTCAACGACCTAAGGTTTCCATTAAGAGAATCCCGGTTTCCGTGATAGTTTCAAAGTGAGTGGATCCAACTCTGCGCTGCGACCTGATCCCGGTAGTCGGCTTGTTGAACTATTGAGCACGCCACTTCAGCGGCCGACAAAGGGCTGGGCACATGCCCGCGATGCTCCCCGCCGTGATCCATCGTTTCCGATGGGGAAGGAAGAATCCACGGATTACTAAAGTAAGTCATGGAACGACGAAACATGAAAAATCTCAGCCTTTGTGGTGAGTCGATATAAACTTGACATCGCTTTGAGGAGGTGGATAATCAAAGGTACCTTATCAAAGATGGGCACAAACCTAACTCCTATATTGATCTAATAACGCTTGAGGATTATCAACTAAAGCGAACCGTGGATGCCCCTCTGGGCATCGGGTCAGCCGAGAAAGACAACTCCATCAATGGTCACTATCCGCCTTCATGTGGAAACAATAGACGCTTAGTGTACCGTAGCGATCACCGCTTGCATAGCATATGTCCAACCATTTAACGAAAGCAGATTTTGTAACGGGATGGGGGCATCGACCACTTCTACTTCAACACACACCCGCTTCCTAACTGCACGTGGAAAGAAGGGATGATGCCATGTGGTCGGAAAGAACGTACACATTCTAACGCAAAGGAGAAGAGTAGGTGACGGAGACAAAAAAAATTCCTGACGACCTTCCAACATGCCAATGAAATAACACAAATTGAGGCACCCTCGTCTAACACTGTACGAAAAAATGTTCCGAGTAAAAAATTTCATTGTGTAATCCACTACTATCTGAAACACGACGCGGTAAGGCAAACGAGGTTTCAAGTCGGTCGATCTAGCATGATCGCTCCTCGGTTACAAGTCTCAGAGAGCCCAAAGCAAATAACAAGGCTTTTCTTCGAAGGCACTTTTGGAGGACTTCAAAGCGACAAGACAGGGTTTGTGACAAATCTTCCACCACAAAGAGTAGTTCCGGGCAGCCCTTGCGTTTGGTTTATGAGAAGCACGTTTAAACGCATCTTTGGGAATGCGAGTCATCATTTCCCCAACGCCTTCGACAAGAGGAAGAGATGGGATCTCGGCTTCTTTGCCCTTTATCGTAGGTGTTTGGTTTGCTATAGTCATGAGCTCTAGTTATGGCGAAAGCCGCCATTTCATCATGTATACGTTCGTGGAAGATGAAGCGCTTTGGGAAGAATACGTGGATCAGCTCTTCTTCCTCGTACCGGCAGAGGCTTGAGTTAGATTCTCGCCCATGTTGAAAGGGATTAGTCAACACAACCTGATGTTGCTGTGTGACAAAATTATGGGCCTCCGCAAAGTTTAGGGCATATATGAGTTGGGTGATCTTCCGCATAAAGATTGCACGGATAACTTGCCTTTCTCTTTTCCGCGGGCTTCCTCGCCAGCTTTATCATTTGGTGTTTTATCCCCTTTACTCTTCTTCTTACGCTGTTTTTCCTTGCCCCTCGTCAGCCGGTTGGCTCTTTTGCCAGCTGGCCTCAGATTTGAAAAGTGGTAGCCGCCGCTATAGGAGGGGCAGCCAAAGCAGAGGTCATCGGCCGCCGAAAGGTTAGACATAACCGCCGAATTGTTTTGTCTATTGCTCAGCGGGATTGGTTTGGGATAATCCAACAATACCATCGGCATGTGGGTCCGCCTCTCGCCTAGTTTTGTCCGCATTGATTGTGGAGCATCCGGAAGGATGTTGTACAATAGACCGCATCGAGAATAGATAAGCTCAAACTGCTGAGCTCTCATGATGGCTCCTTCCTCAGAAAAAAACCCCTGAATTTGCGACGTCTTTAGATAACTAAGGTACTAAAGACTTAAGGAACCACCCAACAGGAATGCTGGAGGGATGGTATTGATATCTCCCTTTCGCGCCGCCACTCTCAATATGATCCGAAAGATATGGTCTTTGGACGCTCAAGGTTCGAAATTGGCGAAGCAATTCGGGTACGGCTGTCAGATTCACGTAACCGAAATGGTTAAGGAAAGCCATAGCCGCTCATTAAAACAAGTATCGTGGACCCATCGTTTCTATATAATATTCTCAAGACTTCATAGAGCGTTGAAACAATTGCAACTTGACGGAGTCATCTTTCAATGAGTTGATGAGCACCATATGAAAAGTGGTTACTTGATCCCCATCTTCGGCGGTTTAGCCGAACTTTGGGATGTCCGGAAGGTAACTTTGTTAAGCATAGAGGCCAACGAGATCGTGATGATGGGGATCATTTAACAGCCGCATAACCGCAAGCGTAAAGTTGCCAAGAAAGGGAGTTTAGGCTGTTGCCGGTAGCCAGGATAAAATGGTCCTCGGGTTTGACCGGCACCCCGTTGCCAGGAAGAGTTGAGTTGCTGGACAGGGTTGGGATAGAAACCTGGCCTTGACCAACAAAAGGGTTTTGCATTTGCGTGAGGAGACATCGCTGGTTGATTCCCCATGAAGGACATCGGTTTCTGGGCATTCATTGTGTTTTTGTGGACTTTGAGAAGGATTCTGGCTGCCGGTCCTGCTGGGAGAGGCATGGTAGTTTGTCCGGTTCCATTGATTGTGGAGCATTGCCCCGTAACGGCATTCTCCCAGAAGGGATTGGATCCTTGTCCCAGTTCCAAGGTCCCAGAATGGGCACTTCAACGCAGAATAGTAACCGCTACTGATTTGACTGAATTCAGGTAAAATAGGAGAGTGCCCCCGATGGGAAGGCACTCCGCTGTGTGTGTGTTAGACGAAGCCGCTTGCTCCAAAACGGTCTGCTGACGGACCTACCGCATAGTTTGGCGCAGTTGTCCTGACTCGCCCAAGTAAACTTGTGTAGGCGGGTTGCCCGGCAATTACCGATGCGAATCGCCGAAATAAGGGGACAAGGGAGTGATATGACCTCCGGCGTAAGGAAACACATTGAAGAGGGCATGAGTGCCTGTGTTGGCCTTTGCAGCAGAGCATTTGAGCTTCAGCCCTGCACTCCAAAGTTCGCGGAATGGATGAGTGTGGAGGCGTGAATGGTATTCAACTAGGCATCCCGGGATGAAAACCAGAGCTCGGTCACATCGATGTAAAGGGTTTGTACGCCACGATAGATGAGGTCACCAATTTTGCTTAATTTTAAGTTATGTCAGAGCTGGTGGTCCGGACTGGATCGCTGGCGTTAGGAGAGGCTTCTCCGTGGTGACAACAGTGATAGGAAAGGAGGAAGTCCCAGTTGAAACAATCTGTTCCATAATTGGGTCAGGTGAAAATAGTCGTTCGTAATTTTCAACTGGAATAACGACTTCTGCCCAAAATCAATGAACGGGTTTTTAACCAATGCAAAAGTGGTGGATGTATTTTCCGTTGTTCAAAGATCAACGCCTCGCTGCTCTTCAAAAGACCCCGATGGTCAATCTTCCGTCTCAGTGGTAGCGGGGGTGGCTCCAAACATCAACGGCCGCAGCGCCCGTAAGCCTTCGAGACTCTACGGGAGCTCTGAATCCTCCACTGTGAGAGAATTCTCGACACGCCAAGGCAGTCTACACGAAACAAACAGTAAAACGCACTAAAAAAGAAAAGTCCCAGCGTATAAATCGCAAGCACTAATATTAGTAGGAGGGGCTATCACTAACCAACACTAGAGTACCTTACCGTGCAAGTGCAACTCGAACACAAAACAACCCTCTGGGTATACTCTACAAAAAATGGCCCGATTTCTATCCTAGGAACCATGGTATACCCCCACATTCAACTTTGTAAGTCCCTAAAGTAAAGGAAAATAGGTTTCCAACCCATGAACAACTACCACATGAGTACAATCGACAGTTGAGTGGACCACAATGAGAAGGATAAAAAGTATAAATCCTATCAAGGGTATCAAAATAAAATAGTCTGGAAGACAACTGAGGACCTTTAACGGATTCGAGACCCACCGCTCATTGGCAATGCTAACGACGAATCCTCCTAACGTATCCTCTATATGTTCTCCACCACGCTCACCCACTTTGAGGGGTTATCTCCGGTCATTTTCCTCTTACGCCGAACTTGTGTTTATTCCCTGTGTTAGAGTGGGGGTCCTGAATAGTTTTCCGAACTCGACTTCTACACTCCCTAAAACGATATCTACTGTTTGTTTTAGGTGGCCTTGGAGAATTCTATCTAACCTATTCCAAGGTCCTATCCCGAGCTAATGTGTGCACCCCTACAAAACAGAAAAGTCTATTCAATTTTATTGCCGTTGCTTTTAGTGGCTTTTTAAATGTCAAGGCATGTATAGTGAAACTGATGGTGTATACAACTGACTGAAAGTAAAATGCACATAAATGCTGAAAGCAAACTCTTTCTAACATGCAAAAAACAATAACTTTTCAAAAAGAGTCTTTTTCTTTCAAGTATGACAAGATTTTTCACGCAGCACTCCTACAGAATTTTCACTCAGATTTTTGAGCTACTTATGTTTCGAACTGACTTGAAAAACTTATACCATAAAAAACTTCTTTCCAAGCTAGTGACCTAAAACTATGAAATAAATCTTTTTTCGCTTTTGTTTTTTTGCATAGAAAAAACAAAAGGATTCAAACCATAAGCACAGGCTAACGGGATGATGTCCCTAGTCTGCTGACTGCAGTCCCAGGCTCTAAACCTCCGAGAGGAGTTATTCTCACTGAAAGAGGGGATGACTGCCCCACCTAAGCTGAAAATCTACCTAACAGGCCCGCGATTGTCACCAAGACATTACGCGTGTACCCGCGTGTTGTTTCCACTACAGAGCGTGGGTACCCTCGGGCTAGTTTTAAGCAGGCCGCGGGTATGTTTAGAAAACCAAAAGAAAACACACACAAATAATCTAGTCTCCGAAAAAGACTGCAATCGACAACCGTGAAGTCCCCGACAGTCGAGATGTCAAGTATTTTAACAAAACAAAAATTTTGCAACAAAGAAATGCTAATGGGAAGAAACACCACAAGACGACCGAACACCAGACAAGAAACTACCCAAGATCCGCATAGATCCAGAAGCCCTCGAGAAGATAAATCCTCTCCATGTGAAGAGGGGATCAGCTTCATTAATCTTCGGTCGCCACACGCCATCAAACCACTTAGGCGGTATCCGCCATATCGACGGCATTAGCGTCACCGCCGCGGCTTCTGTGCCGCTGGGTACTTCGGTGTCCCCTGAGAAAATGTCGAAGGCCGCCGAGAGAACCGTATTGATCACCGTGCTCTCTCATTTACCAACTGAAAACAAAAACAACAAAGAAACCTGGACTTAATTCTCTCAACTACCAAAAATTCTTTCACCTCAAACCAAGAGACCCTAAGAGTAAGAAAAGTCCCCAGCGATGCTTTAATTCTGTTGTTGGTTATTTTACCCTACGGACTAGTAATCTAGGGTTCTAAGCCTGCTATGTATCGGACCCTTCGATTTAATCTTTATCCTTCTACCCAAAATCTCAACCCCTTTTCTCGTGCAAACACAAAGAAGAATGAACTAACCTTATTTTCCTAAGGTTGAAGTAGATCCTCCGTTGAGTTGTTCTCTCCTTGCTACTGCTGCTCCTACAAAGTTTCCCCGCTAACAAGCATGAAAAATCCATACATGCATGCTAATGATCTAATTAGGGGGTTAGAAATAAACATAAATCGATAATGAAGATGAGATTCGTGTGTTTCGATTCGAAAAGTATCTTTTCATTACCAACAATATAAATCAACTTACAATGCTTTCTGAGGCCGGGCAATGCTCTTAATTATCCTCGATCCTCGGCTCTTTCTTTTCTTTCCTCCAACTGCTGCTGCAAGTTTTTCTCCTAAAGCTTAAGGCAAAGTTGAAATTGGATTTAACTCACGGCAATTCTGGCAGAGTTTCTTTATCATCCTTTTTTCCTCCTTGACTAGTACCCCTACCCTCCTTTTATAGGATAGAAAGAGCTAGGTATTTAGTCAAATCCTCTGGCCATGCATGAAGTGAGAGTTTCGCTAACTCATTAAAAGCCCCGAAGTCTCATGAAACTTTCCCCGATTTTTTGCATTATTAGGCAGTACTCGTCATGGCTAGCTCATGGATACCCTCGCGCCGAAGATCAGCAGCCGGATACCCGCCAAGAAGAAGTTAGGCACCTGCCAATACTGGGCGAATTCTTTGAGGAATTACTCGCCGATGGCTTTGGCTAGAAGAGGCATGAGTTGGCCTCGATGCCAGTTTATTCTTCTCAGTCTCAACCGTCAGTCATAGCATTCCTGTGCTTAAGGCAAAAGTTGAAATTGGATAACCGGTTTGGCAATTTGGCGAAGTTTCTTTAATATCCTTTTCCTCCTTTGACTAGTACCCCCACCCCTTTATAGGTTAGGAAGAGCTAGGTTTTTAGTCAAACTCTCCGCCATGCATGGCTGGGAGTTCCAGTTTACTGACCCAAAGCTTTTCGTTTTGTCGGAAACTTTCCTGATTTTTGCATTGTTAGGTACTGGTCGTTTTGGGCTAGTTACGGATACCGCTGGCAGCCGTGGTTGACAAGAAGCGGATACCCGCGCTCAAGAAGAAGTTAGGCCAAGCTGTTTGTTTTCGCGAATTTTGAGGAATTATCAAAGATGGTTTTTATTAGAAGAGGCATGAGTTATTCGATGCCGTAAACCTCGATGGTGCATTTTAGGGTTATAACACCGCCTTCAAGGTACAAGTTAATTTGATATCTCCGTATTTTGAAGGACAGATAGATGCGTATTCCCTAGAAAAATGGTTAACTCTGCCGGAAGGTTATTTCTCTATTCACAATTTTTCCTAAAAAGAAGATCACCTTTGAACTCCTTAAATATATCCCTCATATCAAACATTGGTGGAAACTTACCGGGAGCAGTTCCACATAGGAGTCCCGAATATATGGGGTCGATCCCACTTGGGATTTTTTTGTGGATGCTAAAGAACAAGATAATTGCTGGCACCAGGAGGACCAAGATGATGTAACTCACACGGCAAGAGAGGTGCTAAGCAGTTCCAAAGTTCACTAATACCTTCCATACCATGCCATCTTCAAGCCGGGTATCAAAGGACTTTGAGTGACATTTGTTCTCGGAATACCATGGGCTTCTACATAGATACATCCAGACTGAAATGGATTTCTAGGACATATCATCACTGGTGTTGCTTATCAATATGCTACTAAAATAAAGCAGAAGTTTAAGCACTGTAATCGAACGATTTTGGTTCTCAAGAAATCCGCGAACAACCAAAGTATGACAAAGACATCCCTAAAAATAATAGTCTCCTAAACCAAATTCAAATACATGAAAATAAGGGTCACTTGAAGACAAAGCATGACACCGGAAAATGGAAAGAAGTTCCACAAAATCCTCGAATAACACCCCATGAATGTCGCTTCAAACAATCATTGGTGGTCGATCAAGACAAAGAGCCGAACCCCATTTGAATCCATTCCTGCACAGCGATGATCATTGAGCCGTATCTCAACGCCACCCACCCAACAATCAAATCCCAAAGCAACTCAGATTCCAAGAGGGGAAATTTCCTTTCTCGGCCCGCATGCAAGTAGTGTAATCCTCGTTTTATTTTGCCAGCGATAGCCAGTCGCAAACCCTGTCTTAGTATGTCGTCAAACAAAGCCGACAACATGACGACCAACCCGCTGTTATCTGAAAGCGGCTCTGGAAGCGCATTCAGATCTCGCAGTTAAAGCCAACAATACCGTCATGCGATAACCAAATCCCTTCGTGAAGAGGCTGGCGTGATGCCGTTCACCCGGATCGCGATGCCTTCAAATAAAATCATATGCGTATATCATGCCAGTAGCCCGCCCCAAGTCAGCCGTTACTTGGGGTCGGGCCCCTCGCAATGCAGTATTCCTACTTCCGGTCGCCTCCCAATGCCTAAGCGTATCTCAAGGCCTGCACCAAAGCTCTCACCCGTTCAAAGCGAAAACAAAGAGTTATTGCAACCACTATACCTTTTATTCGCTTTAAGCACCTTCTATCCAACAGAAGGAGGTCGAAAAGGCTGCAACAATGTGCAAAGATTCCTTCCCGGCATTATCGCCCTCTCATGTATTTCGACTTGTTGAGTAGCCTCAACCGCATCAACGGTGTCTGCGGACATTTTCACAACCGAAAGTATGGATCGCCTCCAAAGAAGTCAGCAAGACAAGCAGCTCACCAAGATGCAGATTCAACAAATGCTTTTCCCTCTCCCCCGGGAACTCAACGCAATGGAGATCATTGCTTCCTAAGGAGGGAGTATTGATCCAGGTGGATATCGGTGGCCACCCACCTTTTCCAAATGGCTCAAAATGACTTTCTAGCAATTTTGGCAATTTACTATTTTTAGCAGGTTTTAACTTCCAGGGCCATTTTGAGGGCCCAAATGAAGGTTTTTCGAGATCGAGGTTCTCAATGATAGTTAAAGGCATTATTGAGCCCCCAAAATGAATCTCCTCAATGATACCTTTCCAATGAGCTATCACACGCCTAAAACGAAGATAGTATGAAAACGTTACGACCCCAGGAAGTTGATGTACTCACTTACCCAAAAAGGGCCCACATGACTTTTGGCACTTCATCTCCCAGGGTTAGGTTTTTGGATGTCTAGGGTTTTTGGCATTCCTGCTTATTGTAAAAAGGCCTTCAGAGCCTCATTGTAATCATCTTCTTGCGAATGTGAGTAGCCGTCACATCTCTTCTCAGAGATATGCTGCCACCATTCTAGCGAGTCTTTCACTATATATTTTTATAGTCTTTGTACATTTCTTTCATTAATAGAAATTGTGTATTACTGTATATCTGTGTTTATGGTTGCATCTCCGATACACTTCTGCTATATTATTGAATATCTGTGATATCTCTGTGCATTTCTTTATTATATCTCCGATCTCATTTCGTGCCGAAAATAATCCAGATCAATTCTTTTCTTGATTCCATTGTGCATGCGGTGTCTTCTTAATTTCGGGTGCGCATCAAAAAACTTGAAATGACGTGCATTGATAGAACTTAAAATGGCCTGCATTAGAAAAACTTAATCTGGTGTGCACGCCTCCTATCACATATTGCGTAGTTGCTTGAGTGCGCACAAAACTAGAATAGGCGTGCACAAATTTTCTTTTGCACGTGTGCAATATTTACCCAAACATTTGGGTGCCAACAGGCCCCCACCACTATTATTTGGATCATCCTCGAGTCAAGTGCCTCATGGAGTGACTGATGTGATGGATGGAACCATCTTCATGAGTTCCTAAACAAACTCCTTGAATTGGAAAGTAGACTCATTGAGGTTTCCATGAAGTTCCCAGGTGATATGGAAAACCTCATTTGCATTGGTTGTTGTGCCCTAAGGGGTTGTCAAGTATGTTTTTTTCCATTTTCTTGATCAAGGGGGTGACAACAACCTGCATGTCTATCAATTCTTTTTTGGGTTCCTCACCCTACATAGGTAAGATAGTAACCCTTTGGATTTTTGCTACATCAACCAAATATGCCCTCCCAACCAAAGATATCCACCATGTAGATGAGTAAGTAAGAAGCAGATGCAGATGGTATTGGTCATCGACCCCCCATGGCCAAAGTGAGGGAAATTGACTAGGGATATTTTTTCGGCCTAACCAAGAAGTTTAGCCCAATCTTGTGTGAGCACCAGGTTGTCGACCATCTGCACTTTGATCCACCTTCGCATAATTGTGAAATCCTAGGGCCAGAAATTGTCCAAGTTCTCTAATGTCATAATCGACAAAGTGAACATATTTCTCTTTTCTCATTCGAGATCTTGTAAAGCTCACATTTTAGGGTAACGAGGGCTCTAGTATTTGTTGATATTGGGATATCTTGGATTTGTTACGAGCTTGCGCCCTATTTGATGAAGCCATTCAAATTATTCCTACCAAGTGTGCTTTTTGATAGAGACAATATGTGGATATTTTACTCATGATTTCTTCTGATATGCTCGTTCGTTGTTCTAAAGTTCTTATGCCTTCACGTAGACTAGAAATACGAATGTATATGCTTAACTGGGAAGTTGTTAACTTGAGGAGAGGAAAGTTGTTAGGAAAGTATCGCGGTACAAATGGGGGGGGCGGGGGTGCATGCACCAAGTCATTAATAAATCAGAGTGTCATATGGTTCTCTTCAAACCCCACTAGAACATTCATACTTGTATCGTCCTGTTAGGCCCTCCAAAAGTAAGTGAGAGTGTTTCATGTTGGGGCCCTGCCGACATTCTATATTTTTGAGCCACATCAGCCCTTTGCAAGCCATTTTGCATTCATGGTGCATGTCCATCCCTTTTTATTGTCAAACATGCATAGTATCCAGATGATATCTTAGCATTTATTGCATGATACCATCACAATAGGCTAATCCCTAGGTATTGTACAATGAATATGTCACTTTTTTCAAATATGTCATTTTTATTTAGGTCGTAATACTTTAAGGGTGACATTGATGTTTTAGTACATGCATGAGTCTTATTCTTTAGGGGCACCACACATTATTCTTGTGCACCCATGCATTGGTTCACCCTTGGTTAATTGGCCATAGAAATCCATGTTGGGTCGCGACTTTTCTTTACACGTGCCCAACTGCTCAGTTTCTGCCACGAAGGAACTAGAATCAACCCATCTGGATATGTTGGCTTCCACTAATTAACCACTACTTCATTACTCCTATGTAGGTCGTCTGTTTTCTCAATGGAGAGTAGGGGGATTGAGCGGGTGGAAGTTCTTTCTATGAAAGAATATTGAGTAGTCGTTTCCATCCTTCGTACATGTGAATCTCTTACCTGTCCATTAGAAAATCGAGGAACCAGGGGAATCGAGTGTTTTCTCAACAGTGTGCATTGGGCCTTCAAATATCAACTTCACACCTCGATTCATTACTTGAATACCCAACATCATTCACAAGAACACATATACTGACAGATATCCACCCCTGGCCTAAATATTTCTCTTAGTGAATGCTCCACAACTACCCATTCTCAAAAATGTTCTAGATGCACATTCCACCATTGTGTGGGTATTCCTATTAACATTGTATTGAAGCTACATCCAGGAAATAAACACATCTACTGGATCCGACCCATCAAACTAGTAGGAACCAAATTCTTCTTCACACACTTTAGTGGTAATGCTCATGCATCTCCTTGTCAAGAATTCACAAAGCATGTTCTGCCATATCGCCATGGATTCTTTGGAATCGGTATCATATGAATTTATGCTTCTCCAACTTAGTGCCCCATCCATAGTGGGATTGACATAATCTTCCCTGTGCCTGATGATCTTGTAAATATTCTCAATAACAAATCTTTGTGCATCCTCATCTACTACTTCATTGTACATGTCCCCTTCATTAGGATCCAAAGGCGCGATCACACACATGGTATTGGTCTCAAATGACATTTGTCGCTTCTTCAGGTTCAAAAAAGCATTGTTGTCGAAGGCCGAATAAATTCCAAGTAGGGAAGGGTATGGATTATAATCATCCATGATCTTTATCACTTAAAATCATCCTTCGTCTTTACCCCCTCTATGTTCACTTCGACTTGCTCCAATCGACCTATAGGGTAGATTATATACTAATTTTCCAACTGAAGTTGGTTGGGAGACCACACTAGGTTCAGTTTACCCATCAATTGCCATGACTTATTTTGTAGGATGTTCACGTCAGAACC
>SNQJ01S0017150.1:0-13599 GCA_010110895.2 Picea sitchensis
ATTAATGAATAGTTGGTTCTAACAACTTCAACAAAGTCAACTAAAATTTAGGGAAGTATTCTATTCTCGAATGAATATCATCTTATTTTGTAATGGTTGATTGTATTGATTTAAATTAAATGTTGAAAGATAGCTCTTCCAACCAATTTTGGTTGTAGAACTATTTTTATAAAAGAGGGAAAACTCGATGTAATCAGGGCTGGATTTTTGAATTTGAGGCCTTTTGAAGTTTTAATAAAAACCAGTTTTGTAAGAAGTATAAGATTCTTGGTTTTGATCTTTGCCATATGTGATCTTTCTTAGTAATTTTTTATTCATGTTTCTCTTCCTTTCTTTCGAATGTATATCAGTTGATGCTAAAATCAATTTAGTATGACCACTACTGTCTACATCAAGCATTGGTTAAGGTTTTAGATTTCATGGATTCATCTGTAAGTTAAAATTGTGATCTGTTTCTTTAATCTTATAATTTGTTCATGTTTTGAAATGTAATTTTACATTAACAAATAAAGCTCATTTACATTTGTCTTTGTTTCTTCTATCAAATATAACTTTGATATTTATCTTTTGATACATCATTTTTTATCTTTGATTCTGTTTTCCCACTATTTTTCCAATGATAATTTAAATTGTGCCAAAGTATTAAGATCTAATACCTTTATGGTTTGACTATTAATAAAATAAATTTATCATAAAATATCACAATCAAAACCAGTATTAAACCCTTTGTTCTTTGAAAATATTTTAAAATCCAATCACCTAAATTTTAAAATGTCCTTAGCATTGTTTCCCTAACCATGAAATATCTCAAGGAATACAACACACCATACCATAACCAAGTATAACCTTCAAAGAAAGTACATAAACATACCTTTACCTATGTAGTTGACTTGATACATAGTAGTGATGACCTATAACCTTTCCTCGAACCTCAACAACCTGGCACTAACATTTCCCCTCTACTTATGTCTTGTCCTCATGGGACAAAGACTTCATATCATGTGGGGCCTCATGTGACGAGCCCTAGGAAACCCGTGAGGATGCCTCACGGGACACTACTTGTATGACCCGCTAGGATCATCCAAATTAGGGTTTTCTCAGAAATTTTATCTCTCCTCTACGATCCCAAAACTCCCAAAACTCCCACACTTATCACTCTTTCATTGCCTCATATTTCACCGTCGTAAACTTGCCAAAATATCACTTGCTCACTTAGAGATATTCAATAGAATGTATGAGTGAATTTACTTGTGAATGACTTCTTGGGGTGTATATACACTTTTTCTAGGTAATTTGTTTCCTTAACTTTAGGGTTTCTTGAATTTCTTATTACAACCACTTTACCCTTTCATTAATTGAATTGTAACCAACTAGGGTTTTCTTAACCATTCTTTGGGGCTTCCAACTTCACAAGGAAATAACTCCTCAATCCTAAGGAACCACGTGGCGTGCCACATCATCACTAGAAATAGAATGACGAGGAATATTCATCCATGAGTGGGTTACCTGCACTTACACTGTTCTTCATGACCTTTTTCCTTGATCAACTTTGGGTTCCATAACCATACTTTTGGGGCTACCCGACTTCTTCAAGGGTTGACATCAATGACAACCAATGTTTCAACAATGTTTCAACCAATGACAACCAATGTTTCAATCAATGACAACCAATGTTTCAACAATGTTTCAACCAATGAACATAAGTTTCCCAAACAAAAAATTGAAAGTTATTTCTATAAAACCATGTAAGCAAAGAAACTCTTTGACGAAAAGGTCACGTGGAAATAGTTTACAATTCTCACATTTATAGTATCAATGCATTGAATTTGCAAGGTGTATATGTAAAAAGTTGTGACATGGTCATGGGAATTTTTTCTATACAACTAACATTAGGTAAAAGGGTAAGGTTGGGAACACACCCCAATATGATCCATTTTGACACAATAGTAGCTAAAGGTAGAGGCTAGTCGGAGAGAGAGGATCAATTTTTTAAACATCTATGTGGGAGAATGTGACTATCATTAGTATTTTTTAGGCATGATGGAGAGGATGTTATTGCATTTCAAGACATGTATCAAGGATCACACTCAAGCTCTTTTGTAAAGTTTCTCTAGTAATAAAACAAAGGTTTCATGTTCAAACATAACTAAGAATAATATCACTTTTAAGTTTGTGAAATGCACTATGTACTCTAAATATCCCTTTGTATAATTCCCAAGATAATCGATATAAACATAGATCCTTACATAGGTCATTGTGTGGATGACCATTATAGAATAAGCCACATTCATTTCCACAACAATGTCATCCTTGTGATACATATTTTCCTAAACCATTGGTTGGTGTAAACCGCTTCAACCCATTTTTAGAACAAGTGGTGCATAGAAATCTAATGGCCTAAGAAAATATCTACAAATTTATGTGGGGATTGTTATAATCTCCACCAATTGCTTGAAAGAAATGTCGAGCTCCCTTATAACAATTATTCGAGGATATTCAATACTCTAATTCATTAACGATCTCTAGATCAACATAAGGTGGAAATAGCATTCCGTAAGGGATGGTAATAATAACGAAGAAGGCATGATTTGCATCGTGAGTTTGACACAACTTTGAGTATTTGAGTCAAAGACCACGATGCCATAAGGAAATTTTATGATACAATTATAAATGTTATTAGTACTATAATATATCTACCATTCATTTAGTTCACTAATTTAATAATTTCATTGCATACATACACAATCTTGTATATCCTATCCAATTGAACACCCAACCAAACATAAGTTATTATCTCTACCTTTAATCAATCTACATATATTTTTATGCTCTTTTTTCTTCTTCCTTATAACCAAGTAAGGTTTCATTTTCGATACATGGTAACAAGGTAAATTGCTAATATCAAAGTTTCAAACACCTTGCCCCAAGGAGATCAAGAAAATGGAACCGTGACCTACCCAACTATCTCTTTTTAATGCTCTAAACAAATACATTTACCTGTTGTCAAACTACATCTCCTTTTTATGCTATGTATATTTCTCATTCTTTTAAAAAAACAATACCAATGATTATAAATAACCGTGAAACAATAGATTTAGTATTTTTTTCAAGGTAAATTGCTAATATCAAAGTTTCAAACACCTTGCCCCAAGGAGATCAAGAAAATGGAACCGTGACCTACCCAACTATCTCTTTTTAATGCTCTAAACAAATACATTTACCTGTTGTCAAACTACATCTCCTTTTTATGCTATGTATATTTCTCATTCTTTTAAAAAAACAATACCAATGATTATAAATAACCGTGAAACAATAGATTTAGTATTTTTTACATGGTCTATTTAAAAAAAATTCCACAAATTAATAAAAAAGGTAAAATGAGTTAATACTATGAATTTAAGCTAACTTTAGGTCTACTCAACATATTTGATCACACAACAATTGTTTTTTTAAATCTCCATAACATTGAAATTGAAATGCAAGTCTATTTAAGCATGGTGTTTGAAGTGTGTTTTCAAAGATATTGAAAGGTGTTGTTTAAAAACACTTAAATGCAAATTAATTAAATCATAATTTGTTTGAATTTGTTTTTAAAGATGTTAAAAGTATGCAAATTGTTTATAAATGCATTATTCATAATTTTGGAGTGGAGTGTTGGTGTCCATTCTTGTTGGTAGAATATCACAGTTGGAATGAAGGGTGAAGGAAAATTTGATCATAGATCTGATTTCCTTGGAAAATCACATTTGTAAGCCATGAAGCCATGAAACCGAGTACGCTCACTATTATATTATTTATTTTTCAATTTGTAGTAGATGAAATCAACCAAAATTTGTACTACCCAACTTTTGATGCAAGAAGTATGCACTAAGTCTGACTACAATAATGCAGTCCATATTCTCATTTAATAATATGAAATTTGTTGTGACCATGGTTACTCAAAACACCATATATGTGAAACATCTTTGAGACTAGTAAACAGAGGCATGCCAAGAAAGCCAAAGCCTCAACCGATGACTGATAAAGTGATAGGAAGAGAAGAAAATATATAGGCAGAACAAAAATGCAGGAAATTACAATGGGGCTTCTCATACCCTTCTCACTATTCGGCGGTGTTTAATAGAATACAAGGGGATTCAAAATGAAACACGGATCTTAATGGATCTCTAACTATTCTGCAGAAAACAATTACTTAACTAAAAACTAATTGGAGTCTAAATGAACTTAGCTAGATGTGATGGAAGATAGGGAGACAGGGAGATTAATTCTAACACTCCCCCTTAATTTCAACAATTACATTCATCAACACTTACAATTCCCAAGTGTTGTCTTTGAAATTCAAAAACAATTTTCTTGTGAAACACATGATTATTTGACAATGCGATGAATGAGTTGTTTCCATAGAAGATAGAAGTCGGCTCCTTTTCAATGTGTTATGTATGTTTCAAAAGTCTTATCATCCATACTACTTGGAAAGATGTTGAGGTTGCAGCTACATACTCTTTCTCTGCTAAAGATATTGCAACTATGGGTTGTTTCTTGTTCCTTTCTATGACTTCAATTTCCCCATTCATTGCTTTTAATAAATGTTCCATTTTTCTTGCTTCTTCAAAGTAATTTGGCTGACAAGATAGTAAGGAAAAATTTCATGTTTGTTCATCAATTTTCTGCATTGGATTTTGACTATCCAGTGTTACATTTTATTGCTCAGTCCATGATATATTCTCTAAGAATTTGATATCCTTGCTCACCAGAAATTTCTTGGCGACTGGATTATATAATTTGTAGACTTTTTATTGTTAATTGTATTCTATGAAGATCATTTTTCACTCCTGTTGTCAATCTTCTTTCTTATCTCTTCAAGGATATGTGCAAAAGCAATGCAGCCAAACATTATGAAGTGAGAAACATTTAACTTTGTGCCACTCCATGCCTCTTGAGGTACTTTATCTTTAACACTTGTTGTTAGAGATATGTTCAGAATGTAAATTGAATAGGAAACAACTTCATCCCTATAGTCATTCGACAAATTCTTTGCTCTGAGCATACTTCTAGCCATGTTCATGATGGTCTGATTTTTCCTTTCATCCACTCCATTTTGTTGTGGGGTATATCTGGTTGTACTTTTCATTAGAATGCCATGTTGTTTACAAAAGTATGTAAAATATTTTAAGTTATATTCTCCTACTCAATCTAACCTGAGCATTATTATAGCAAGATTTGCCTCACCCCATGCAATCTTGCACAAAAGGCCTTTTTCCATTTCCCTATGCAGATGTGAAGTCCATTTTTTACAAATCCCAGAGCTAAAAACATAATTTTTCCACATACACACCCTTCCTATATTACAGCATGTGTATACGCAGGTTACACCACTACAACCCGTGTACATCGGGAAATGTGCCCAAAATTTAAAAATGGTGTCAGTTTTCCATGTCACGTCACACAATATATGATCCTTGACCTTCCATATACTAGAAACGTTCTTACTCGGCCCTTCAGTTCCACTTGAAGGCTATAAATGGGTCAAATACGAGCTATGGAAATGAGGAGAAAGAATTCAACTTTGAGAGCAAATTACTCTGGAGAAATTATTCACTTCATATTGAGTTTGTGTCCCTTTGTCCTTTAAGTCTGAACACATTATTCAACACCCAATCTCTTCCCTTATCAATTGAGAACTCCATTGTCTTTCTTATATGATCCTGAATTTGGTGGAGGATTGAAGTGGTGGAGGCCCAACTAGAAGGAACTTAGTTTCTCGGTTCAAAACCGTGCTGACACAAAATTTTGTAACTCATTCACTTCTGTTGATTATATCTTAATAGAAATACTCTTTTCTCGTCCAATTAATATCTTGCAAATATTTGAATTATTATTCCATGGGCATATTTGTTATGAATGTTGATGGATTAGGCTATTGAATGTGCTAACATTATATATTATCACCATATGCTTGCATTGATTGGTTGTTGAGGACTACTTGCAGGTATATTGCTTTGGGTCAAGTGCTCAACGGTGGACTTCATCGAATGTATGGATGAGGTAGGCCTCTTATCTTGTCTTGTTAACATATTTTTTTATATAGCATACTTGATATTAGAGTTGATTTTTGTATTCATTTATGTCTGTTGTGGTTTACCCCTAGCCATAAAGAGATTTTCCTCATAACAGAATTGGCGACCATATTGGGGATAGAATCTTCTTTTGGGGTTTGGAGTGTTTTTCTCCTTAGATTTCTCTCATTCATATTGAGTTTCTTGTCGTATGATTTCTTGACAGACTCTGTTCACTCTGGGTTTGATTTTCTTAGCCTTCTCCTTAGCCTGATTGTGTTTTGACACATATACGCGGGGTTTTGCTTGGAAGTCACGTACATATGTGTGTTGTACTTCTGCAAGTTGTGTACATATTCTCTTTTCCCTTGAACAGTCACATACATCAACCTTTGTTGCTTGATTTCTAGGCTTGGTGGTTGTTGGGTAGGTTTTGATGATTATTGAGTCTTCATGGGCCTTTGTGGTGACTGTTGAGTGTCTGTGGAATGACAAGAAACCTATCTTTGGTTGAATTTTTGGGTGGTTCCTTTCCCGTCATCTTTTCATTCTGATTGTCCTTTCACCTTGGGTTTGATTTTTTTCTCCTTGATATCCTACTTGGGTGGTCTTTTTCTATACACAGTAGAGTCTTTATATCAAGTTGTTGTTCAGTCCTTGCATTTTCATTCTCTATATTGAAAATACAAAAATATTAGGAATTTTACATTGATTGGCATTTTGATCTTTAGAGTCTTTGTCATTTATCTTAGTGCATGTAAAGAAATATTGCATTTTATTTAGAATTGCATAAGTGAATTGAAAATTGCATTTTATTTAGAATTGCATAAGTGAATTGAAAATTGCATTTTTGAGAAGCATATCATTCATTGGAAATTGAAGTTAGGACTTTACATTGTATTCATATTCATTTATTTTACTTGTTGAGTCATAAAATCACTAGTTTCATGACCACACCTTTTGAGTAAGCATGGCCATTAAAATCAATGCTATAATTTAAAATTGATTTGTAACGATTTTATTTTCTAGGGTGCACAAACTAGCCTAGGATTTAGAGCCTTGGAATAGGATTTTGTGAGTAAACTTCGCCAAGGATATTAAATCAACATATGTGTCTGACTAAGGGAGTGGAGAAATCCATTGTATAATCGATAAGATCAGGAGGCTCCACTTACACCAGAGTTAAACACGAGGTCATGCAAGGTCGGTTGAAGGGATATCCCTCCGATACCTTCTTAGCATCGGAGATATTTTTGGGGACCTATTTGTATCTGCGGATCTTGGTAGTTCCCTTAATTTCGTGAGAGGCGATTCTTTCAAGGTTTCAATCTTTTCTACCCTGCCCATATGGTGGAATTGACTTACGACCATTTGCATGTGCATCGGTTATACGATGGTTTATTAGTTTCTTGACTTAGGTGCTACATAGGTTACTTGCAGGGGTTATTATATAGGTACCTTAGGTCAGATAAGGGTCGGATAACACACAACCTTTATGGAGGATTACCTCTCTGAGGGGATCTCACCGACTGGTTGTTAAGCCCACGAGGGCCCTTACAACTGATTTTTTTCCTCCAATCTTTAGCAGCAAAGTCTCAGGCCCCTCTTGGGTGAGGCATACCTACTTTAGAGAGGGAGGTCCCTTTCAACCACTTTATCTTGTTTGTGTGCATATTGGTCGTTTGATTATTTTTGGTGTTCTCTTTGATTACTAGTTGGCCTTAGGATTTGTTCTTTATATCCTGAATCTTGATTCATCGTGGAGCCAGACCAACTTCCCTGCAGGTCTCGCCACTTGTTACAGTTACCACTGAGTTTTGAGTCTTTTCCTTCTAAAAGGAGTAGAGTTATTAAACGTGGTACACACACCTCCACTTATCAGACTTGTGATTCTACAAGGATGAGTACTGAACCGAGTCATAAAGATGTTGGGAGCCCTTCGACTCCCACACCTACTATAGTCAATGGTATCCCTTCAAATCCTTCAACCACAATGGTTGTAGTGTCAGGGGTACCTATCATCACCATTTCCCGTCCTATAGTGAACACTCAATGTAACATACCTAGACATCCACAGGCCAAGCAATGCTACTACTACAGAACATTCACACACACACACACACACACACACACACACACACACACACACACATACATAACATGCATTTTAATCGAAAATTAAAACACATAACACAGAGTTACTGTTACCATTCATATTCAAAACAAGATTAACAGTAAATCCACATGTAATGAAATACATGATAACATTCAAGCATCAAAGGTATGCATAACATAAAATTAAGCACATAAATTATACTTATCTTTAAACTAGCACCACCAACTACATGTAGACCTTCCATGAACCTCCCAGCCTTATACCAAACTGCTCATCACTCTCAGCAGTAGGTCACCCTCGAGATGGGACTAAGTTCCATTGGGAAAGGGAATCCTAGGCTAAGCAAGGTCAACAGGAAGACACGGTTTATGAGGAAGGATTCTCTCCTAGGAGCCACTTATGCCCACTACTCACAGACTCTCATTCCCCACATGCCTATCCCACCCCAGGAGTATACACCTTCATTGTCACACAGTCCATCGACTACTTCACCTCCCTTGCCTTGGGCTTCAACAATAGGTTGGACCAGAATTCTCAGAACTCTATAGCAGCTATGGGACTCCTTCCAAGAGAACTCACTTCCTCAACACACTCTCTCACCTAGAGAGAGTTGCTCACAGGCCTGACAACCTGTCTCTTCAACCACAACCACCTTCTTCACATGGAGAGAGTGTTGCACACAGGCCTGAAAACCTACCTCTTAAACCACAACCACCTCCCTTACCTAGAGAGAGTGTTGCACACAGGCCTGACAACCTGCTTCTTAAACTTCATTCCCGCACAAGGAGGGAAACAAAAAGACTCAGCAAGGAACAAATGACGGCGACAACCACACTCAGCCAAGGGATTGCATGGTTGCAACAACCCACAGTTATAACACATGCGGCATAGACATTTACAGGATGCTCAGGCTTCACGGGTTTGATTTTCAGAGGTGTGTGGCTTATGCAGAGGTCCAACACAGAGACAAAATGGGTTTAGATGGAGGATGTGTCGACTTCTTAGGAAACATCACAAGTCAGCCTCATGGTTTTCTGGTTTCAGAGTTGCGTGCGAGTATGCAGAGATCAGTTTCCCAACAAAACAAGATAGACAACGGATGCCCGAACGGAGGAAGAACCCCCAACATGAATTGACTCATTTGTTTTAACTACATGTGCCTAGGTCAACACTTGTATTATTGGAGCCACATGAGTTTCACTTAGAACTCGTTCCCTTCCTAAGAACTTAGGACAACACTTGGTCAATTGTCCACCTTAGCCTTTAGGAAATAGTAATAAATTATTATCCTCTTTAGAGTTAAGCCCTCTATTTTATCCCCTAGGCCCACACACTTAGCCTCCTCCCTTACCCAACCCTGTGGAAACTTAGTCCCCCATCACTCTTTATTTGTGGTCGGTCTACACGCAACGATGTTTTTATATTAAAAAAGTGCATAATTACATGTACAAAATAGGCTCCTGGCGTTTAACACCTAGGGTCTCTGTCCTACTTGCACATAATCTTACCAACTTATAATTGCTCGGCTCACCAGCCTACAAAACATGTTTACAATACATATATATAACTGGGGCTCATCCTTGGGGTATTACAATCCCCTCCCCTTATTTTTGCACTGTCCTCAGTGCAACTTACTTACACAACATCAACAAGATTTCCAAAATCTTCAAAAAGATGCGGGTATTCTGCCCGCATAGCATCCTCATGCTCCCATGTTGTGTCCTCAGGACCGTACCAGGTCCACTGGTCCTTTACAATCCCTATGGCTCGATTTCAGAGTTTCTTTCTTTTCGGGTCCAATATGCGCACTGAATGCACTTGCAAGACGCCTTCTTGCTCCACCTGAATCACATTCCAATCGATTACATGATTAACATAAGGTGTATATTTATTAAGCAATGAAATAAGAAACACATTATGTACAGTCATGGATGCAGGTAATGCAAGCATATATGCAACTGTCCCAATCCTTTCTAGGATTTCAAATGACCCACAAAATCTGGCTGCTAACTTCGAACAGTTTCCCAGCCTAAGGGAACTTCTATTGGCTTTCACTTTCAGGAAAACATTTTCTCCCACTTTAAATTATCTGTGGGTTTTGTTTTTATTAGCATAATGTTTCTGCCTGTCTTGGGTAGCCTTTAAATTCTGCTTAATTTTTAGCATTTTCTCTTCCATTTCCTTGAGCAACTCTGGCCCAACCACTTCTCTATCAGCTAGATTATCCCAAATTACTGGAGTATTGTACTTTCTATCATAAAGTGCTTCAAATGGGATCATCTTCAACGATTCTTGATACACATTGTTGTAGGAGAATTCGACCAAGTGTAGGTAGTCTTCCCATTTATATGGTTTTTCCATCACATACATCCTTAGCATATCTTCTATAACTTGGTTCACCCTCTCTGTCTGCCCATCAGACTTGGGATAGTAGGTTGTGTTGAAGTTCAAATTTGTTCTGAATCCTTTGAACAACCCCTTCCAGAACTTTGAGGTAAATTTTGGGTCCTTGTCAGACACAATTGTCTTGGGAATACTGTGCAATCATGTTATTTCCCTCATAAAAATATATGCAACGTTAGATGCCTTGTGAGTAGTCTTTAATGGAATAAAATGGGAAACTTTCGTAAGCTTGTCCACCACCACCATGATTGAATCATGTTGTCTGTCGGTCCCCGACAATCCTATGATGAAATCCATTTTCACTACCCCCCACTTCCACTCAGGAATGGGTAAAGGTTGTAGCAACCCTGCTGGGTGCCTATGCTCAGCTTTAACCTTCTAGCATTCCATACATCTGGCGATGTATTCTACAATTTATTTCTTCATACTTGTCCAAAAGTAATGGAGATTGACTACTGCCACAGTTTTCTGATATCCAGGGTGCCTTGCATAAGGAACACTATGAATTTCAGTCAAAATCATAAGTTTCAAGTACTGGACATTAGGTACATAAATTATATTCTTGTACATAAGTGTTCCATCAACTTCCAATTTATAATTTTCCACTTTCTATGGCATATCACCTTGTTGTATCTTTGCTATCAAATCCCTATACTTCAAATCTGCATTTGCATCCTTTGAAATTCTTCCTTTAATATCAGTTTGGTACATGCTAATGGTTGTAGCATGTAATTCATGCACTCTCCTGCTCAGTGCATCAGCCACTTTGTTCTCATTTCCTTTGATATGCTTGATATCAAAGTCATACTCACAAAGAAACTCCAACCACCTACTCTGCCTCACATTCAAGGTTGGTTGATCAAAACAAATACTTCAGACCATTATGGTTTCTCCTCAGTTCAAACCTCCTTCCCATGAGGTAATGCCTCCATTTCTTTAGAGCGTGTACTATCGATGCCAACTCCAAATCATGAGTTGCATAGTTCCTTTCGTTCTCTTTCAACTTTCTGGATTCATAACAAATTACAAATTGATTCTGACTAAGGACTCCTTCTAGTCCTTTGCATGCATCTGTGCAAACCAAGAAATCCACATTTAGATATGAAATCCTCAGGATTGGAGCACTGGTTAACAATTGCTTCAATCGCTGGAAGCTTTTCTCACAATCCTCTATCCATTGAAATTTCTTCTCTTCCTTTTCAAGGAAGTGATAGGGTAAGCTATCCTTGAGAACCCTACAATGAACCTTCTGTAATAACCACCTAGACCCATAAAGGATCTAACTTCTATTACATTCTCTTCGGCGCTGACCATTCTCTGATGGCCTCAATCTTCTCAGGATCCATGACTATCCCATCCTTTGAAATGATATTCCCCAAGTAATGGATCTGCTTTTGGTAAAACGAGCATTTTCTCAACTTGGCATATAGATGGTACTCCCTTAGCACCTGCAACACCATCCTCTGATATTTTTCATGCTCTTCCTCTGCCTTGGAATACACCAAGATGTCATCCAAAAATACTATGACAAACTTGTCCAGATATTCCCCGAATACGCCATTCATTAGGCACATAAAAACAGCGGGTGCATTCGACAACCCAAATGGCACCATTGTGAATTCATAGTGAGCATACCTTGTTCTGAAGGCGGTCTTGTTGATGTATTCATCCTTAATTATTACCTGGTGATATCCTGATCTAATATCTATTTTCGAAAATATCTTAGCATCCTTCAACTGGTCAAAGAGATCATCGATCCTTGGCAAAGGATACTTGTTCTTTACAGTCACTTTGTTCAATTGTCTGAAATCGATGCACAATCTTAGTGTCCCATCCTTCTTCTTCATGAATAGGACCGGGGCTCCCCAAGGTGACACACTTGGGCGTATATACTCCTTCTTCAGAAGCTCTTCAAGATGCAATTGCAGTTCTTTCAGCTCTGGCATATTCATCCTGTAAGGAGTCTTCTGTATAAATTTCAATACCAATTAAGTATTGCCCAGATTCGCATGATCTAACAATTATTTTTCTCTTGTTAAATACATAATCACGTCTACTAATATTCTTTTGGAATTTAAACCACAATCGACAATGCAATATCAAGAAAAAGAATCAATCAAACATAACGCATATGTTTTTTTGGGAAAGCATAAAGCTAAAAACCCCACTATCATATATTATGTATATCATGGATCATAAAACAATCTCATACAAAAATCTAATCCAAGAGCTCTCAGTATAATACAATCATCTCACACTGTCATACAAAAATCAGCAAATACATGTGCCAATTCTATGTGTCCAGACAACCTGCCTCCTCTGCTCAATCCCTGCAATGGATGATTGAATCCTCTACACTAGACTGCACATGCTCATGGGCATATCCACTATGTGTGTGATTGCATGAGTGCACTTCACTCAAATCACAATTGATAGCCAAACTGTCCCTTTCACTTGTTATCTCAATTGGGTCTCCACTGGATATGACATGCATGTAGTTAACAGTGGTAAATCTTCAGTTTCATGTGAGATCACTGATTGTGAATTAATTAATAATTAATTCAATAAAATCTCACTAGTGCAAGTTTAGTTACAACTAGTACAACTGAGCTTAACTCACTTAACTGAGTTAAACTACTTTACAACTCACATAACTACACTAATAATTCTGTTACAATTCCAAATCACTCAGTTATAAATGAGATAATAGGTTAATATTTATTGTCCAATTTATTTAAGGGACAAATAAATTAGACACACATTTCTTGTTGAATTTTCAACACTCCCTCTCAACAAGAAAGGGATTATCCTTCACCCCAATCCTGTCTCTATGGTATTCGAATTTTCTCCCAGTGAGCACCTTCATCAAAATGTCTGCATCCTGATATTCCATAGGAATGTACTGAAGCAACATGATCTTCCGCTGCACACAATCTCTGAGATGATGATATCGGATATCTATATGCTTAGATCTGTCATGAAACACAGGATTAATCGAGAGTTTAATGCAACTCTGATTATCAC